>VZUA01011968.1:23831-36738 GCA_013401035.1 Horornis vulcanius | reverse complement strand
AAGGAAGGAAGGAAGGAAGGAAGGAAGGAAGGAAGGAAATATATTTAAAATTAAAAACATTCATATGTCAAGGAGATCTGGGACTACACTGATATTGATGAGCTAAAAGATAAAGCAAGATGTTTTACTTGAAAAGCTGAAGGAAACTTTGGCAATATTTGTTGACTTTGATGGTACTCAAATTTAGTTCTCCCCACTTGAGAAAACAGAGCAGCAAGGTTAGCAACTCAAAGCTCAAAGTGTTCCCACAAAGACCCACAAATTTTGCTGGTTGTTTGTCCAGAGAAGGTGAGCCAGGAGCTGTGGGCAAGGACCAGGCAATACGGCAAGTCTGCTACCAGTCCAGGGGATTCCAATGTTGTTTTGAGAACATCTGGGATCAAGGTTGTGATCACTCACATGTACCTTATAACTTAGGGCTGGGCTGGAGATCCTAGCCTGCAGTGCCTCAGCACAGCACTGAGCTGCCCGTCCAGAGCCATCACTCTCTGCTGTAGTAATACCACCAAAGGCAAAGAATACTAGAAAATATTAGCAAACCAAACCCTACTTACCATCCATAAAAGTTATCATTTCTCCTCTTAGATGTTCTCATCTTGAAAAGAGAACGTCTTCCAAAAATAACACAAAGGCAGCTTTTCAGCATATTTATTAGGGTCAGATACTCAGATTCAAATGACCACTTGAAAGCCAATAACCTTTTCTGAGATTTAAAGAGTCAAATTCAGTACTTTGAAGTTCATTTTTCCCTTAGTATTTCAGCACTTTCTGTTCCCTGAGCAGCTGAGAAGAGAGTATGTATAAAATCTCAGGAGGAAAAGGAACTAGGCTGTTGGACATTTCCCATTCAACTGCAGGCCACCTCAGAGAGATCTAAGGAAACCTTTGGGTTTTCAACACTTGCCTGAAATGAACTTCTCAAATTTTGAAGTTTGACAATTACTTTATCAAACAGAAGTCTAACTTAAGTTTCATACTTATATACTGTGTAAAAACTTCAGAGGACTTGTGAAAGTAAAAATAAGGGCTGAATGTGGTTATGAAAGTCTGTTTCCTTCAAACATACTCCTAATGGATCTTAACTGAGTTCATCAAGGAGCTCCACAACAAACTGCTGGTCTGAGTATGGCAACCTCTTTCTGTACCAAAGTGATGAAGGTAGAAATACACACCTATTTAAAAATTTCCTGCTAAATAATCAGTTCTATTACGATCAGCAAAGACCCAAAAATCATGGTATTACATTGAGTAATACAAGTAATTGGATGTACTCAAATTAGCTCAGACAGTTTCTTCACTATTTATGCAATTGCACTTAGTCAGTCAAAATTGAGAGGGTTTCAGAATTTCATACTTTCCTAGATGGCTTTTTGAAAGTGCTTAATTGCTGGTGAACAAAAAAAAAATCACTCTGAGCACATATCACAGGACAAAATCTCTAGGGAGACTGCACTGTGAAGCAGCAAGAAAACTGTTAAAAATTACACTATTTTGAAGACCAGATAATAAAAAATAATGATATAGACTGGTTTTCATTTTACTTTTATATAACCTTGTATTATATTACAAGCTGTTTCCCAAGAAACACATCCCATGTGCAGACTCCTTGCTGTAAGGACTGCTGTTGGTCACCCTTCAGACAGATGAACTCTGAATCTGAAAGCTCCTTTTTTTCCTAAAATGTTCTATTGACTCTTCTGCCACCAAATCACGTCTAATCACCTGACGCACTGAGAGGAGAAGTGGTGAGAGATTTTCAGCAACGCCTCAGGCAACAGCTCACTCCAGGTCCCTTCTTCTAGACCAAGGCTGCACAGCACCTAATCCACAGACATGGACACATCTGCATAAACCTGGGAAGCACCAAAATGGGTAAGGGTACTGGGTGCTGCTGGCCCAGGCAGGGTGTCCCACTGGCCCATCTGTTGGCACCATCCTTTTTTTCTGCCACTCAAGATCAGAGGGGAGAAGAGCCTGGTTAAATTTTGCTCTGCTCTCCTCTATGGTTGTTAAACCAAGGAAAAAAGATATTACCTTCATTGTGGCATTGCCAGGCATTTCATGTACTATTTCTCTTAAAAACCTGTTTTTCAGTAGTCCTTTGTAGAAGTTTCCTTTGGACCTCTTCCTTCTGCTGCCTGCAAAAGACCTTTTGCTCTTATTTTCTATCTTCATACCAGCTCAAACTCACTTTATGCTACTTACACCTCCCCACACCAACACATGATTAGGCATTCCTAATCTCCTTTGTGATTGTAAAGAAACATCTAACTGCAACCTCACTGAAATCAGATTCTCAAGGCTATTGTTGTTTAAATATTGATCCAAGACTTTTTATATTTTAGTACCCATCCACACTTATCAAAATCAATAACATATGTCATATTTCTAGAACCACACCAGAATTCTAGGTAGAAAAAATAAGTGTGGTCACCCATGGTTTGATGAAATCAACAGTTTAATTTTTATATTAATTTCCTTTATAAACTTATAAAGCCTTTATGAACACTGGAAGGACAGGCGTGTGTGGACCCCCATGCAGATTTGTATTCAACAGAGTCCTTCTGATAATGAATAAGCATGGGGATTGCAGGGGTGGAGGAGACTGAGGGTAATAGTTCTTCTTCATCTTCTTTTCCCAATGCCAAAATACCTCTCTCTGTGGCTTTCTGCCAGAGCAGTGCTTTCCACATTCAACAAGAAATGCCAAGGGAGGAGGCTTTAAGCACTCTCTTAACAATGAGGTATGCCCATTCAGGCACTGGAGCAGAAAGCACACTGAAAAAGGCCAGAATGATGTGACAAGGTCTATAAAACATTTTTTGTACAAGTATTTAAGCTGATGGGGAGAAAAAAAATTAATTGGAGCAAAATAAAACCTATGCGTATTTTTTTCCAAGATTCAAATTTTCCTTGCAGGAAAAGAAACTTGTCTCTTGCTTCTAATAAATTGCTACAAAACTAAGATCATTATTTTTTGTGAAAATGACAGGAAAAAATACAGATTCTATTTTTTATTGTAAAGAATGTGACAATATGGAAAGGATATTCCACAGGTAGATAGAAATTGCAAAAAAAGCTTTGTTAGAATAAAAGCAAAGAAATGTATGGAAATTTTTGAATGTTAAAATATTTCAACTCTGTTTCTTATGAGTCCCTTTTTGACCTATTCATGAATTAGCCAAATGACAGCCTCATGATTATCAAGAGCATGCAACATTCATCTAATGTCATCAGTAACTCCTACTTAGATTAAACATGCATTTCTTTCTGTCCTGTGTCTCCTCTCAAGGCAGCACACTTTCCTGCCTTGCAGCTGTTCTATACTTATTCCATATTTTCCACATGGTCAGCTCCAGATTTTTTATTACAGTCACAGCACTGCACAGTGTTCAGGGTAAGATTGTATGTGCTTTTACCTCACAATTCTCTCTCTAAATATTTAGTCAAAGGTACAGGATCTCCACTTTCCTTCTTTTTCATTTGCACTGAAAGTGAGAAAATCTGCTGACAAAGACATGGAAGTGATGGGCTGCAAACAGCTCTGGAGCTTGAAGGGTCTAGGCAAATTCTTCCCCTCAAATATGCAGCTGCCTGCACAGGCAGAGGCAGAAAAAAGATTAGGAAGGAGAACACAAGCAGCAGGTCTCTGTCACTGCTACCACCTTATACCTTCTCCTGTCCTTCAAATTGTAGCTAACATCCAAATACCCTTTTACTAATCCAGATAGTTTTCATGTGCATGCTGATATTTGTTTCCACACTGTTCTGAATCATGAAAGTGACCAAAACTCCCACTTATTGTTAGTACTTGGCAGCTCAGATCACAACCATGTTAAGTTTTACACTGTAGAGATTTGCAATTTTATAGTGTTCTGTGCTGGATAAAAATCTTATGACTGCCAACCCTGCTGTAATGAAGGGGAAATGCCAACACATAGAAAGATTTTATTGAAATGTTTATAATGGGAATCATCAACCATCTACCATCTCAAGCAAGGAAGTAGAGAAAGCTATGTATAAATCAATGCTTAGTTCAGAAAAAACATCAAAACTTTATGCAGCACAATCTGTACAACTCATGAGGAACAAAATATGCCAGGCAGCATTAGCAACAGGCAATTCAAAGCTCTGTAGCAAGCTGAGACACCACATTGTAAAATTTCTCCCAATCCACAGCTCACCGTGAGCACTGGCAGGCAAACATCATGGGAATTGCCACAGATATAATAAATGGGAACATATACAGATCAGTAATTTCCCTCCATTAAATATCAGCCAGATATGTTTAGGGGTGATACCCATTTCTGAAAATCAGGTTTGGTTCAGTCTTGTTGCACAGGGCTGCAGGGGCATCCCCTTAGCCATTAATCTGCAGGACACAACCCATCATCTGCCCCACTGCTGTTGCTGTGAGTGAGTCTGCCTGGCTGGCTTTGGCTTCAGAAGCAGCAGAAAGGGAGGACAGTCTCTAAATGACAAAAGACTGTTATAAACTTTGGCAGCCAAATTATTAGGTGAGAATAAAATTCTCTCTTGTCAAGGCAAAGGAATGTCTTATTCCAACAGAATCCTGCGGGGTGTTGCCCCACATCCATCAATCTGCCTCTGTGACTTTGATCACTCAGGAAAACATTTTGGCAAGCTCTTCCGAGAGGCCTTCAAACACATGTGCACCATCAATACCTCTGGTATCCTAGATGTTCTGAAAATAACAAAGCCTAAAATCCAGCTCTTATGTACAGTACAGCATGACACCCACGCTACTAATGATGGCAGGTTTTGTTTTATGCCTCCTCCATCATCACCTTGACAGCTGGTCTTCCAAGTTCAAAAACACATTAGAGACCAATGCTGAGCAATTTGGCAACAAAACTAGCAACTCACTGCTTTGAGTTCTGTGACTTCCCTTGGTTATATTCTGAGGCTCTCAGACAGCAGTCAGGCAACCCACCTGGCTCTAGAAGGGCTGCCTGCTCGTGTCAGTGCTACAGAACTGTTATTGGTTACCCCACACCTGTAGAATGATATATTCTGTAGACTGGGCTGTTTCTCCTGCACTGTTCTGCTGTGCACATGCCTGTAGTAACATATGTACACCATCTGAATATACCAAAATTCCTTCATTTTCATCTTTCACATCTGCCGTTCAGACAAAAAGATATTCCAAAGCCTCTGTGGATATAGTTGTCTGGGCCATGCAGTCCTGAGCCCTCCTATTTTCTGGCTGTGGTGAACACACACAGGTGAGCAGTGTGCTGACACACCTGCAGCCTCAGACACATGAGTGACATCAGGCCTGCTCTTGGGGCAGAAAACTTTGCACAGGGGTCAGGACACTGGGAGGAGTCCCCAGTCCCAAAGCCAGCATTTATGCCCATTCACTGCAGCCGCTTCATGAAGGCATGGGAGTTGGAAAAAAGACATTTTCATGGCTGAACTCACATGTTGCTAGCAAGGGTTTTCTGTCTGAATTCATCTCTGGAGATTTATAAACCACTGGAAATATCTAAGTGAAGGGAATAAGCAAAGTCCCATTCAACTAAATAAGTCTTGGATTTTGATACTTAAATTTTATCAAAGAAATTTCTTGAGCCATGTATAACTCAAGTGTCAGCCATGATGGAGAAAGAGATAAAGCAAAATTAATCAGTATCTCTTATGCTTTCTTCAAGATTTCTAAAAGTGATTTTTTTGTGCTCCACAGCTCTGGCTTTTGCCAGAATTTTTTATGAAAGAAAATAATTAAAACCAAGAATCCTTGATTTTATAATGTACTTTGTTTTCCAAAATGTTTTCCAAAATCCTTCTCACACCAAGTTCCTGCAAACAGTTAGCTGCAAAACAAGAAAAGATGCTCTTCACTCTAGAGAACAGCAAGGAGCTTCTCCCAGGGAATAATCTGTTCCACTCTGAAAAATTCCAGACATAGAGAGGTAGCAAATGCTCAAAATTCATACCCGGTTATCCTCAGATAAATTGTCAGTAGTTACCACTCAGACACAAGCCTCAGTTAAGACATAACTGGTAATGATATCACTGACCCTAAGTGCGCTGTGGTGCACAAAAGGCTTATTTTCAGATGTGACTTTTGGAACAACTTCAGCAAATTTCCTTATGAGAAGATTTTTTAATTAATCAAAAATTAGATTCTGAGTTGTCAGAAAATATTCAGGTCTTGATACAGGGGAAAATGGAGGAAAACCCCATAATACTGAGTTCAGATTTAGTGCAGAAAAATCACAATATTTTTGAATATTTGTTTCCGAGGAATATAGGAAATAATATTTCTGAGTAGATCTAGACTAGTTCTTTTAGCTTTTACCATTCAAAATGATAAATGAGTTAGAAAGTAACACTCCTCATTTCATTCTACCTATTCATTTATTATGATGAAAATAAGTATTCAAATGGAGCAGTTAAGGAAAATATGTTTGCTTTCTGATTTCCCACTTGTCCAATTGTCCAAAGTGATAGTTTTGGGATATCTCACAGCAGCAAATGAATAAACAACACTGTGTGTTTCTTTCAGAAATTCCTGCACATAAAAATAGTACTTTTTGGTAATAGAACTTCTACAAAATTATTTCTCAGAGTTTTAGCCTGAAAACAAAACCACTGCAGCACAGAAAAAAGCTAGTATCAGAAACCAAATTTTGTCACAAGTGTAGATTGTGACAGAAAGTGCTTAAAGCCTGTCATTTCACAGCACGTCAGAAATCTGCTGAAAATAGAGGTGGAGTTTATCTCTTGGAGAAAAAGCTACTTGGACATGACTGCTCCATCTTTTAAAGTTTTCTTGCTTGTGCTGCTGTGTAGGAAATAACTGGGAGGTCTGATGAGAGATTTCTGGAGACAGGGATGCTCTTCAGGACACGTGGTTTATTGGTCGTGGGGGTGGACAGCCTGACCAGCTCCGGCTGAAGCGTGGTCACCCAAAGAGAGAGAGCCCAAAGAGACCGAACCCCCTCTTACATTACATTTTATCTTCTTCTATGTTGAATATTCTGGTTGACACCAGCCAACCAGTACAAGATACAAAACCTACAAAATCTACATACAACCTATAAGAACTAATACATTACCATACTATTCTACATACTAAAATCTTAAGTCACCTCGCAGGGCACACCTCCCTGGCATTCCTTTGTCTCTGGGGGTGTTGCTCAACCCCCAGGCATCCAGCCTTTAGTTAACTCAATCACTGTTTTCCTGCTTGGCTTTCTACACTCAGACTTCACTTTTAGTTCTATTTCATTCCCAGGTTTTACACCCTTACACTCTTTTGCTGGGGAATCATATTTGTAGGGCTTTACTACCTCATCCTCCCCAACACTGCTGAAACACTTAAAGGACTTAACCTTTCCAGAACCATGCAATTTCTTCTGAAAATAGTACATTTTGCTTCTGGATAGAAATATACCCTTTTGAATTCACATTTTAAAAAATTACTCAAAATATAAAGTCAAACACGTGGACAAGAATAAATCTGACAGTTTCAATCAACAGCCACATCACTTTTTGAAAGTCATGCATGGTCACACTATTGTATAAACTATCTTTCTGCAAAGCTTAAAAAAATCCATATTACTAAAACCTATTCTTTAAAAGCATATTGAAAAACATAGAAAGATTAAAGGAACGTAATAATTTTTAATCAGATAGCCTTAAGCTGTGATAAAAGAACCCATATTTCTTGTTCTGATCATTTGCATTTTCATTTAAAATATTGTATTGCCTTCCATTAAGACCTGGGCAAAGAAGTGATCTAATTTTCCTGTTAGAAAACATTTATTTCTGAATGGAATTCATGGCTCAGTGTAGAAACATTTGCATTGCAAAGAAGTTTAGGTGTCATGTTTGGAAGAAACGTAAGGTTTATTAGGAGTGGGATATTATGATAATTTGGGCTAACCTAAGAACAAGATATTCAGAAAATATCTCTGCAGTTACACAGATTAGTATACCACATGGCACTAATGTGCCATTAAGTTACAACATTACCATAAACATGCAATGACTGAAAAACAAAAGTCATATTCAAGTAAATAAAGAAGATATCTATACGGAAAGAGAAAAGTTTAAGAACTTTCTGCAGGGAGGGTTAGAGAGACCTGATTTTAAAAATTCAAGGCCTTTGAAATTATTCTTTTCACAGAGCAGAATACCAGCAGGAATTAAAAAGCAAACTAAAGAAAATGAGTGGAGTTTTTGACTCTTAATGACGGTGAGCAGAAGAGAGGCAGGAACACATAATTGCAGTACAACCAAAAATGTCTACTCCACATGAGGTCTTTAGAGAGGTCAAATCAATAATTTAACTGTTTCCTTGTCTGAAAAGGCTGGGAAACTACAGGTGGTTAAAACACCTGCTACTATTATAGGTTAGAAATTATTAGAGGTGCAATTAAGCAGTCCCCAGAAAGCATCTCCTTCAGGTAATGTGCTCAATTCATTTTCCCCAAGCTGGCCCTCCAGCAGAGGCTTGCTCTTGCTGCTCATTGCCTGCAGCCTTTAGGCACCAGCACCTGCTGAACACCACGGGGTAGGTGGTGGGACTGCTCTTCTCACCTGCTTAGTGACTCATTTGAGAACCCTAACACTTAGCTTACATTGGCAGCCAGGAGAAAGGAAGGTGCTTAATAATGTTCTGCAGTGTCAGTTCTATATGAAATAACTTTAACTTTTCACCCTAACACTGTGCTCATACGTGGTGCCAGACCATGGATCATGCTAGACAGGGTGTTATACTCAAAACTCTCCCACAGCTCATAATTCACTGGTACATTCACTCAGTCAGGAGCTCCAGAAGCAGCCCAGGGCCCCAACCGTGGTAAACACCAGATCCAAGGAAAAGTTTGAAAATCACGTTTGGGGGCTGATAATGCATAGCTGACCATTGACATCTCAGATGTTAAAATGACATTGCTGCTGTGCCAGACACCACGTGTACTAGCAAAAACCACTGCACTGCCCCAGGTTTTATTTTTCTTGCATGTCCATCAGGAGTAGGTCAGCCAGAAAACTGGCCACATTTTGCAGGATTAGATCTCATACAATACACCCTCTTCTAGCACTTCCACTGCTCCTTTGAGCTTTACATATGCTTTTGAAATTACTTGGTTACCTAAGTGCATTTGCCAGTTCTAAGAAAAACAATACCTATTTTACGTGCAGCCCACTGAAGCAATTTTTCCAGCTCAATCTCTCTCCCCAAGACAAAGGCCACCTTCCTGGCTGCCTGCCCACCTGCCTGGGTGGGCAGGGCTTCCCGCTCTGCTGTGTGAACTGGTGGCAGAGCTGGCACCCTGTGCAGCTTCTGGGCCAAGATGAATGGGGTTGATAGTCTACAGTAAACATCCCTTTTCCTATTATTATCACAAGCTGTATCACAGAGCACAAATTCAGCTGCAGATTTCCAAATAACTTGGAGTAAATGTTTTCTGTCAGTACTATGAGCACATAAGGGAGCAAAATTTTGAGCAGTATGAAGTGTGCTGCTTAAACCTAGTAAACCCAACAGGCTGTGATACTGGCACCTGCCTCATGCAGTTGCACCACAGTAGTTATGAAATTTCTGAGACTTCCACACAAAATAGCATGAAAGGAAGGGGAAGAAAGAACTTCAGGTGTGTGAGTCTCCTTTGCCTTCTTGCTAGGGGTGCTTGTTTCAGAAGAAATATATGTCAGCCCTGTCTACACACATTATATTCATGCATTCTTACTTCAGTAAGTACTCAAAGGACTTACTGAAGCATTTTAGCAAGAGCTGGTACTTTCAAGGGTTTTTGTCAGCTGTGCTTTTGCCATCCTTCCTTTTTCACTGTTAATGAGACTTTTTTTCTGAGACTTTATTTCTTTCTACAGACCTTCTGCCATGATTCAAGGGGTTAATATTCACCTCTCCCAAGGACTAGATGTAGACTGTCAGAATAATTTGATTTGCAGTTTAAAGTTTATTCCAGTTTATACCTTTGTTGCTTTTTTGCTGATGTCTGAGTGTCTCCCAAAGCTGCCACTCATTCCCAAAGCAGACGAATGTTGCACCCTTTGTAATCAACAGCCTCGCAGAGAAGACAAAGCTATGCTGGCACACAATGATTACCTCCAGCTCCCACAAAAATCAGTGTTAAGCAAATTGATGCTTCTTCTGTCCCTTGCAGACACTCCTGAAAGACAATGTGAGTGTCAAGGTCTTTATAGAGCACTCAGGGACTGAAGGAGAAGTGACGGCAGGGCAGTGCTAGACCATGCGTCTCAGTCCTCAGCATTGGAGGCAGCTGCTTATTAATTGAAAGGCACAGACTTTCTGGATTCCCTGTGTTTAAACACCCTGTTTAAAACAGCCTCAAGAGAAGTTTTAGTTCCTGCCAAGAGAAGGCAAATTATCCTTGACAAGGACCCCACGAAATTATTTCCTCAGGCTACCATATGTCTTTTAAGCAAGACTTCTTTTGAAATCCAGTTTGAGAGCAACAAATTGTATGGAAACATGTATATTCATTCCCTCAGAAAACATTGTGGAGGTCAAGAGACCACTCCCCTTTCAAGCAAAACATGGACTTCAAAACAACCTGATTTCTCACTCAAAATCTAGACCTCGGACACTTCTGAGACTAAATCATATAACATTCTAGAGCTTTTTGAAACAAGAAAAGTATTTTTACATGGTTTTTACCAGTTGCTTTTTCACTTAGGTACAAGCCTAGCACATCTGGCTAAAGGATGACATCATCCTCCAGATGTTTAAAACTTCTTGAAAAAGCCTTTCCTGAAAATCAGTGCTGTGCTTTCAAACATGCTGTCATAATTTCGCTTGTTCCCATAGGCAAAAAAATATTTTTCCAACTCACCTCTTTCTAGGAGTGATCTTAACCTAATAAGTTCACTACCAATTAAGAAGATAATTACTGATTGATACACCATGAAAGATTTTTAAATATAGACGATATAGACAGCTGCCTAACAGGGGACAGTATTATAAGCTTACGATGTCAAAGTCTCTGTTCCAACATCTCACTGAAATCATGCCTTTTCTGCACTGAACCACATATTTGACTGTCAGCAGGGGGACAGTACCAGAAAACACAGTTAATCAAATGACATGCATAAAATATAAATCCAAAAACCCTCTTCAACCTGATCCTCTATTCAGCATAATGCAGGCAGTTAACACTGCACTACAGCAGATAAAATAGGCAAATAGAGTTTGGCGGGGGGTTTGTTTCCCAGAATAGTGCTACATATTATCAGAAAAAACTATATGAAACAGAAATCCATGTAAAATAGCCCAAATATTCATTTTGTTATAAGGCCTATCTGGAGCAAGAGGTGTATATATTGTCCGGAAATACAGACAACAAAAGCAATGAGTTTAGCTATAGTTTGCTGATTCAACTACATTTTAACCTCGTAGGAGAATAAATATACAATGGTTTCAAGCAAGCAGAAATCACAGTTTCAAGGATAGGAGTGAGACTTAAGTTACTGTTGAAGTGAAGCATTAACAACTTCATAGAATTATTTTAATATATTTTAGGTACTTTTGGCTCCCTAGCTACTTTTACTCAAGAGAATTAAGGATCGTAAAAGATAACTGCTGTTTTGTTTCATTATCACACATTTAAAAGTAGTGCTAGTGTTGCTGAGAATGTCACAAAAGTAATTTCAATCACAGGAAGTGTTGGTGTTGATAATAGGGCGGATGAGATTCACGCCAAAATAAAGGCACAAAGCTATTCTAACTCTTCAAGTGTGTACCCAAGAAACAAGAGCTTAAACTCAAGGGATAAATCACTTGCAAAAAACCTGAACCAGAAATCTTACTGAGCCATAACAGCTCTTGCAGGTTTGGCTGGTTTTATTCATCAGAGGAAGCAGTGACTTTGGCCCTGAAGTCAAACAAGAGGGCCAACAAAACAATCCAAGAAGTCCAAGCTTCTCCTGCTCTGACCTCTGGCTGCTGGAAGCCAGCCTCCCCCTGTTATTGCTGTGATTCTTATGAACTGGGAATCTTATTTCCAGATTCTTCAGTTTACAGGAATTGAACATGTTTGCACTTAAACTCATCAGCAGAAGATGGCTGGATGTACACAGGCTGTTTTTTCAGGAAGAAGCTTTCTTTCAAGTTCTCCAAGAGCACATTATGAAAACGGTGGATATACTTTAGGTTATATCATTCATGCCATCTCTGTGCAATTGCTTCAAGGCATAAAAATTCCTTCCTCTTCAGATTCTCACAACACACCTGCTTGGATAAACCTCAATTTCTCTGAGAAAAAAAAAATGTTCACAGAAACATTTTTCTTTGACCTGGGACTCCACCTTTTCCCTGAGGCCAACTGGCAAGGCTGCGTTCTCCTCAGCTGTTCAAGCAACGCCCAGTAATCATAACTACAAAACAACTGGTTATTTGGGCTGATGGAGGTCTCTAGTGGAAAATCAGCAGAAACACAATTCCATCTCCAAAAGTCAAGATAAGATCTTTTTAACAGGAAAAAAGAAAAAGCACTTCCTCCTCACCCATGAGGGCAGACAGCAGAAACTTTTTGGTAAACAATTTGCTCTGCAAATAAAAAAGAACATGGAGAATCATCATCCTGGGTAGGATGAAGTCATTGTGGAAATCAGAGCAGAGGTGTGATTGGGAAGAAGAAACACCCATTGTCATCTTACTCTTGGCTAGAAGTGGTCAAAGAAATATTCCTTTGAAAAAAAGCCAAGAATTTCTGGATTTCTTCTAAATGTTGTAACTTCTGACCAGTGGCTCTACACTGCCAACTTCAGCTGGTATAACATAATTTCCCTCACTGGAAAAGGTGATATTACATTAAAAAAAAAAAAAAAAGAAAGAAAAAAAAAAAGTGAATTACATCATGTAGATGAGAAACATTATGCAACTATATAA
>VZUA01011968.1:8288-23774 GCA_013401035.1 Horornis vulcanius | reverse complement strand
AAAAAAAAGAAAGAAAAAAAAAAGTGAATTACATCATGTAGATGAGAAACATTATGCAACTATATAAGTCATCGTAAGCTTGCTAGTAATTTTCTTAATGGCCAAATTGCTTAGAAGCAACATATATATATAAGCATAATCATGATTGACAAACTCACCAACAGAGTGTGGCTAAGTGTAGCAGACCTGCTTGGGAATTGCTCTATCAGCAGATGCAGGTGGATGTTCTACCTTCAGGTCCAGGTAG
Organism: Horornis vulcanius; assembly: GCA_013401035.1. Classification (NCBI taxonomy): domain Eukaryota; kingdom Metazoa; phylum Chordata; class Aves; order Passeriformes; family Scotocercidae; genus Horornis; species Horornis vulcanius. The sequence continues at coordinate 23,527 of VZUA01011968.1, read as the reverse complement.
ACACCACAGCAACACAGGAAGTCAGTCAGCTGCCACCATCTGAACAGGCCTCCAGGGGGAAAAGAAACCCCAAGCCACGCACGTGTCTCCAGCCTTGACTTTTCTTTTGGAAAGTCATGTTATTTTCCAAAACTTGATGATTGGTAAGAAGAATTACCCTGCAATTTACAACTATAAACCATACGATTCACCTGGGACATAACTGCTCACTGAAGATAATGCTAGTGGCACAGCATACTTCATCCCAACATGGGCAGAAATTTAAATCTCACAGAGTGGTGATCAGAGTATCCAGTAGACCTAGAGAACTTTTCAGCTAAAATCAGTGCAACCCATCACCCTAGGGGATGCACAGAAGTATGTGAAACTTTCTATAGGGACCACAGCATGTTTCATCTCCTATTGGATCCAGTATCACATTCCAAACATCTTGACACTGAAAATCAAATCAAATATTTTAGTTAACCAAATATTCACTCCAGGCCAATATTACTGTTTTAGAACAGTATCACCCTTTTAACACTGAAATCCACATTAAAATATTTTATAATAACAAAGAGTATACATGCATATGCTTGCACCAATATAATGAAAGTGTTTCATTAAAATAGTCTGAGGAAAGTAAGAAATATTTCCCTGTAACACCTATAGTCAATTACACACAGAAGAATGGAGGCTGGGAAGTTGGATACTTCTATTCTTGACTTCCTCATTCTTTAGTGCATAGTATGATTCTTATGCAAGCCAAAGTAACCCAGTACCCAGCATTTCATTCATGCTATGTCACAGGAATTAGTGGAATTGTACAGTGCAACTATGGTGGACAAGAGAGAGTTTGTCACTCTGATAAAGCCAAATTTTCTTAAAGTACTCTCCTTGTGCCAAGTCCCTTTCAGTCACACAGGCTTTCACCAGTAACAGAAATTGATTGTAGATGAAAGTATTGGTTTCCTTGCTTCCTATGATCCCAAATTCCACATGGGCATAATAACATATGTAGAATCAAGCAAATAATTCACAATGATCAATTTCTCTCCCTAAATATCTTCCAGGAGAATATACTTTCCTCTTTGTTATTCAACCACAGAGCTAGAATATTTCTACTTGTTTTATATCATCTTTCAATCAGTAACTGGAACCTGAGAGTTGTATACTGTTGGTACATGGTCATTGGTCTCTTAAATCATGTTTTTAGGTTATATTTTCCAGTCAGAAAGGTAAGCAAAAAAATTACACCAGGTAGGAGATGTGTTTATTTGGTCAATAAATACAGAAAGCACAACAATATAAAAAACCATTCCTCTCTCTATCCAGTCACCCCTGCACAGCCCAGCTCTCCAGTTTCCCCCAGCTCTTCCCAGCTGGCTGTCACCCTCAAATGTGCTCAGCAGGCCCTGCCTCCCATTACCCCCCATCTTCCCATGTCCAGTTTTCCTGGACACTGTGGGAGGCAGCAGGGCACTGTTCTGTGTGGCAACATGGGGCAGAAGAGCAGTGGTGAGCCACTGCCATCTGCACCCCAGGGAGGAGTAAGGGTCAGCTGCATCTGCCCTGCCAGGAGCTGCCTACAAGAAGTCATAAGTTGGATTTAAGCTCTCCTGGACTTGGAATTACTTCCTACTGCTTCAGTGAAGGCTTATGCAATGCACTCAGGGGTCCTCACATTCCTTCAAAATTAATGTGAAAGAATTGTGAACCCAGTTCAGAAAAATTTATTTAAATTCTTTCTAGACTTTGTAGCAGTGTTTTCCAATATTCCCATTACTTCAAATGAAAGATCATTGTAAAAACATTGACTCTATAAAAAATTAGCATCCTTAGCTACCTATTCATTTACAATTAAACTCATAAAATAATACATCAGGATTCCCTTCAGGACAGAAACTTGGTTTTAATTTCCTTGAGTCTTACGGAGCTTCAGTTGTACATATGTTCTGTGGGCCCTTGATGCAGAAATAAAGTGTTATTTTATTTGTCCTCATACCACCCTACAGACTCCGTTCAAAACATGATGAAGTGTTACTGTACCAACAAAATCACTGTTTTGCAAAATGCAATACTTACAGCTATTACAAGAGTTGCTAAAATCTGTTTTGCACTGTTCTTTTTTATTGCCAGTACAGATTAGTACAATGCCCCACTTTCAGTCTGCTGAACTGAAACGCCTCTTATGTAGCAGCAGAAAGCTGTCAATACCCTTCAGAAGGGAAAAAAAAATAGGAAAAACATCATGTACTATTTCCAAGTACCTGGATTAAGAAGTAATTACTTTTGCAGGTGTTAAGGTGTTAAGTCAGGACTTGCTTTTAGATACCCACTAAAAAAATTCATCAAAAATTATTTATCCTTGCTTTTCTCAAAGGATTTTTTTTCCTCCTAAATTGAAATAGCTAGTGACCACTTACAGAGCAGAGAAAACTATATCTTTGTTAATGTCTGGTTCTCAAAGATAAAATATGAGAAAACATGAAAAGTCAGCATTCATCCAAGGTTTAAAAAATAAAGGTGCTGAAATGTGATTGCCCTCAGTCACAGGACACATCTGAAGCAACCCATTGACCCTAACTCAACCACAGGCCTGCACTGATTTTCCTTTCTCAGTGCTGGAATTTTGCAGAGAACTGGTTTTAAGAAAAGCCAATTAAGAAGATTTTTTAGGCCATCACTCATGCTGCCAGATCCTGATGTACTGTTGGGAGATGTGGCTGCCTCCTGAGGCTCACAATCACCCTGCCAGTGTTCCTGCCTCAAGTCCTCTGCTGGTCAAGGGGTTTGCATAGGGTTAGATGGGTCTGCCAGTAAAGCCTGCTGCTCCTAATGTCCCACACAGTTTTCCTGGACACTGTGGGAGGCAGCAGGCCACTGTTCTTCGTGGTGACATGGGCCAGAAGAGCAGTGGTGAGCTACTGGCAGCAGTGACCCTTCTGTGGGCAGGGCACCCATCTGTGGTCCCACACTGTGTGTGCACACAGCCTCAGATGTCTCACTGCCTGCTGCTCAAACACTTTCAGTGCACAAAATCCACTTCACTTTGTTGTCAGGCAGATTTTGCCCCAGCTGCTAAATCCCTGACTCTGAAGACATAAGCACTGCTTTGCATACTTGTGGAGATGAAGGAAGGGTTGCAAGGAACTCTATCCTGTTGCAAGAGCTTCAGGAGCAATCAACCAGGCAGACCCAGGTGTGTGGCAGGGTATCTTCAGAAGAGCTGAATATCTGCTCTAGACTGATTTTAGCTATACTGATAAATATCAGGAGAAAATGTGGGTGCAGGAGTTAAGAAACAAAGGTATGTGTTTTGAAGCATATGTTGCAATTTTGAGCTTCATGCAGCAGGAAGAGGGTGAAACATCTGATAGTAGAAAATGCCCTGAGGACAAAGACACTATATATTAATATTATGGGAACTGTTCAAGACAGCATTCAATGTGTGCTAAAAACTGGCCAACTGGCATACTACTTCCTTTCGTTAATCTGACTTAATGAGGTGCTCTGTTGAAAAAAATAGTTAGCCAGAATATGAAAGAACAACTGTGGTTCATGTATTTCAGTGCCAGAGGCTGGATGGTGGTGAGCAAGAGTGGTGGCAGGGACACAGGCTCAGGGACCAGGGTCAGCATGGCGAGGGCCCCTTTGCTCCCAAGGGACAGCACACAGGACAAACTGGTTTGTGCACTCTGCGGAGGAACCCAGCTCCAGACCAGACTGGCTTGAGAAACAGGTCAGCACATTTCCACTCCAGTCAGATGACTTCCATTCCCAGCAGCAGTGCCAGCATTTTGTGACCCCTGTCCCTGAGGTTACTGTGGGACTGCACTTCACAGCACCACGGCTCACAAACTCTGTGTGCCTGCTCTAACTGGGTCTCCAACTTCCGTGCAGTTGATAGGCGATGGTACACGTGCACATCTGATTAAACAGTCCATAAGCTCTTCAGAAACTTGGGATTCACTATACTGTATGTCCTATGGAAATCATTATTACAAAAGACAACGTATTAAACTTCTCCTGTCTTCTCACCCTTTTTTTGTTCTTTAAAATCTTACCTAGAGACAGGTGCAAAAGGCTTCTTTGTTCAACGTCTCTGTATGTTTTAATGCATGAGGACTCACTTTGTGCAAGGTCAGGTTCTTTCCCAGGTTCCCAGGGAGGCAAGCATGGTGGTGTCATCATCACTGTGAAACTGGAGGCAAAGATGTCAGGCAGAGCTTGTCAGGACATCTTCTGAGGTTTTACTGGGAAGCCTTCAGGGTGAAGAAAATTGGAAGTGACCTTTATACAGAATTACTACAAACACAAGTAGGCTTAGACGGATAAAAAAAAAGGTTCAGGGAAAGGTTTCTGTTAGGTTTTACTCATATTTCAAGCCAAGTAAAGCAACTTCATTTCCCTAAGAAAGTGCTGCCATATGGAGCAGGATGAAAATGTAATTTAGTCAGCAAGAATTATTGGATGTTATAGCTGAAAACATTAGTAGGAGTTTACAATATTATATATGTTTTTGATTTGTTTAAAATATGATTGGTTCCTGTTATATTCTACTGTTACAAATTAATAGCTCACTATAAGAAAATAAAGGAAGGGTGGGCCTAAAGAGCAGGAAAGACTCAATGAGTACTAACGAGCTTCAGGACTGTCTCACCAGGAAAGCTGTAGAAACTTCTTCCCTTGAACTTTTAAATAGTTTCTAGCAGTGTCCCAGAGGAAATCTCCTTATCCACGCCTTGCAATGATTTAAAGAATGTTTATTTTTCTGAGGACAAAAATCCCTGGGCATAAAAGAAAAGTTGCCTATGTTGCTAATAAATATTAGGGTTAAATCTGAATTTTATTGACTTTATTTGACCTTATTTTATTCATTTCATTACTTGCGTAAAAAAAACGAAAAGGTGTATAGACATATTCTAAAATCACATTCAGTTTTTGCTTTCTCTCCCTTCTTTATATACAACCAACAAATTAAAAAAAAAAAAAAAGCAATAAAATAAGTGCAATAAATTAAAATCTGAAGCCTGAGTGTGGTGTTTTATTTATATTTCTGAAAATCAGTCTGTGGACCATCTTTTGATTTTTTTTTGGATCACAGGTATATAGAAAGAGTGAAACAGAGGAAGACATTCACTTTGTCCTTTTCATAATAAGGTAAGTGCCACTGCAGAATTCCTTAGATTGATTACTTTCAAGGGAAAATGTGGGGCAGATCCTACAGTGCTATGCAGGGCCAATGCAAATCACAACACCTTGCCTATAAGTATTTTGCAAGAGCACTGTTCTGTATCTCTACATAATTTTCCGAGTGGCTGTTCTCACCATCCAGCATCTCTGCAGAAGGGGAGCACTGCCATCTGCTCAGCATAGCTGACTCTGGGACCCCCTGCCTGTGTCCCACTCCCCCTGGTGCAGCCAAGGGCTCTGCTCCTCCGCCTGCTGCCCCCCGAGCTGCCCGCCCTCCCCAGCACCGACACTGGTGGGGACCCACTCCAAGGTGCCCTCTGCCACACCATCCTTAGCTGGTTCTCCTCTTAAATGGCACCATAGGAAATTGTCCTGCTGTGAGGGGAAAAGGGTAAGGTGTTTGTGGAACAAGGAAGGAGAGGGCATGCTCCCCCTGAGCAGCAGCAAGGGCAGGGAAGCAGCAAAGGGATGCATTCTGGAGGGCTGAGAGAGAGGAGGCACAGGTGCCATTAGGGGAGGAGTGTGCAGCACAGGACTGCTCACCACAAAGTCAGGGGGTGAACCTTGGTTCTGGCTAGTAAATAATTCCAGTGTCAGTAGATTAAGTACAAAAGTCCAAAATTAATGAGTTTGTGCAATTCCTTACATATCCCATGTTGTGTCTGGATCCAAAGAGCCCTCTGATGACTCTTGTGCCTCAAGCTGCCCTTAGATACCCATATCTCTGATTTTTCAGATTCAAGAGTATTTTTGCTTTACTATCAGATTTTTTGCATAATTGTGTTCCTGCATGGGATCTAGACCCAACAGCATCAAAAAACACCACCTCACCTGCCAGTCTGAAGAAAACATCTCAAAGCAACTGGAGATGAGCAAATCCCAACATGCAGACTTTAACAGGAGGCTCAATGGCATGTTCCCAGTTAGCACATTTTTAATGCACTCTTTCTTCCTTCTCTTCATAAACTGTTTGTTTTTAAATGCAAGGATGTATTGTTTAAGTATTTGAATGATGACCCTACCTGTTGGCAGTTGGAGTTGATCCAATGCAGTATTTCCGTCATATTTGGTCTAAGTGTGCCATAAAGCAAGCTCTACAACCCTGCAAAAAGGCAGCTGAGAGCTGAACAGGAGGTCTCAGTACCACCAAAACTACGGTCCCACAGTACCCAAGATCATGGGGAGTGGGTTAAATGTGATGTGAGAAACACAGTAGTGCTGTTTGTCGTTTGTGTAATACTTACAATCATCCTATATTAATTCTATAGCTTTTTTTTTCTTTTCCTTTCTACACTAGTTCATATAATGAAATTCTGTATGTGTTCAAGTAGTGGTATTCATTTCCTTTCTATTTCGATAAACAGGATCATTTTGACCAGAATTAAGAGCACAAGGTGTTTGGGGATGTGAATCCAAACCTAGACACATTTAACCAAATATGTTCAGCTGTTACTGTGTACTCACACACTACTGTGCTTCTGTGTAGTCATTTCCCTCCTTTCTTCCATTCATTATATACTAAAATTTCTAATCACAAAATAATGTTCAACAACCAACAAAATAATGATTTTTTTTAATGTGAAAAAGGTCAGTCTTAAGCAATTTGACTTATCAACAGTCCCTCAAGAGACTGGAGATTCCTTTCTTATCTCAAACATTGAAATAAACTCTCATATTTTCTTGATTTTATAGTTTTACAATCCAACAATTTCATCCAGACAAACTAAAAGAAAATCCACTCATAAAATTCCTTATGTAATATTACCAGGTCAAAAAATACCCCAAAAAAACTACTGTCATAGGAAACACTGCAGAATCTCCTCTCTACCTTGCCTTAAACTTGGACAGGGTAAGTAAAATGGTCAAATGACTGGAAGTTACCTTCCAGGTATTTGGAAATGAAAGGTGGTGCATCCCAGAACTTTCTTACAATCAAAGACAAACACCCACTCAATGGATTAAAGGCAAATGAGATGGAGGTAGAAAGATATCTGCAACAGGTATTGCTAAGCTGTTCTCTGATGACAGGTTTAAAATCCAAAATACAGACAGGTGACTAATTCTAGAGCCCAAGTGACAGAGCAGAGTTTTAGAAATGAGTAGACAAATGTGCTCTACACAAAAAAAAAAAACCCTGATGTCATGATATCAAAGACTAATCCATATCAAGATCTATATGAATAAATAAAGTGCACATCTGTATGGTGTTTCTGTTATTCAGGTTTACAATGAAGGTCATGAAAGTTCTACCATGAAATAATTGTTCTATTGTGATGCTATAGGAAGGGGAAGGTGAAGGTTCAAGAAGATCAATAACAAGGTAATGTGAATGCAAAACTTTCATTTTGTTCCCCTGCCTTCAAGGAGACCAAAATGGAGAGGGTGTCTGAGGAGAGTGGTTCCCTTTACACCCACCAAGCTGAAAGGCAGTAAAATGGGAAGGGAAGAAGATCTAACTGATACATGAAATATACTTGCATATTTATATGTTTTTATTATTAGGTTAAGGATGTACTTCTGATAAGGAGAATTCTTGCAACAAAACATTTTCATATATACAGGCCAGCTTCTACAAAACCAGGAACAAATATGCCTCCTCTACCAATGCTGCTAAAAGTTGTCAAGAGACAGAACTTGGTGCACTCAGTGTCTGGCAGGCACCAACAAGTAACTGATTTTCTTAGCTTATTCCTTGAAGTTTCTTCCAGGGATGTGTAGATACAGAAATGCACCCCTACAGTTTTACCATTCTTGCAAGCATAACTGCTGGGGAAAAACATAAAGCTTTGTTATGATCAGAGCACTGGTCAAAGGCAAGAGGCACAAAACAAATCACACTTATCTCTGTTCAAATTACCTGTTTCATTGTGTCTGTGCTGTACAACCTCCATGCTGACTCATGCCATTACCTCATGGGAAACTGCTCTAAAAAGTGATGACCAGTAATTCTGTGGTGTAAATACATGGTGTCATTAGCTGCATCTGACTTTGCCACTGCTGTTGTCCTAAGATGGCTAGAACTAAATTTTATGAGGTATACTGAAATAGCCACCAGTACAGAGAAGGTATCAAAGAAACTTTGGGAGGAAAGAATAAAAAGAAAAAGCTATGGCATTATTTTTTATATCATGTGATTATGAGGATGAAGAGGAACTGTAAAATTATTCTATATTGTCTTTCTTTGTAACTCTTCCGTTGACATGCTGGGTGTCTATTTTCAGTTTCTAATAACTAGCATTTCTCAGGTTTCCATTTTTTAAGGACAGCTAAACAAACTGTGTACAGAAATCCCCTGTGAACTTCTTGGGGTTAGAGTTTTTGTTTGCTTGGCTTTCATCTAAATTCCTGTTCTTTCTCTTTCCCCTGCAGAGCAATCCTTTCTCTCCTGGAACAAACCTTGTGAAATCTTTCCAGCTTTACTTCCAGCACAGGTCAGCAGGAACCAACTTTTCCCCCCCACCACCGCCCATTAAGGTAAACTTTATTTTCAGCCTTTTCTGTGATAATGACCCTGCCAGAGCAAACTGAGGCTGTAGCTTTGCAGCATGGTGAACACTGGGTTTCAGTACTTGGTTTTCCCTTCCACAGAGGTATGCTACTTGCAGCACGAGATCAGTTAGCTGTTCATGACAGAGCATGTTACAGTAAGCAGGCTCTGCTTTCATCATGCAGGCTTCCCAGCATTTTTTCAGATGGGAAAAGACTGTGAGAACAATGGAGGATACATCGTTGACAATAGGTGCAATATCATTTACATTTCTGACAAGCTCTCAGCATTGCTTTATTTCAGCTGAGTTCCTGCCTCCATTATGTGACTGCAATGTGCCTGCCGAGAGATGAAATGCTGGCTCCTTGACAATAGCCAAAGAGGGAAACACCCAGTATTGGTTGAACACAAGGTGACTTTCCCAGCTTATAGAGGCCTGGGAAAAGACATGAATAATGCTGGTGTAAACCACAATATCCAGAAGGTATTTAGCTTTTCCTCACACATCTGAAACAAAAATAAATAATGGCCAGGTGGCTACTGCTGGTGCACATAATTACACATAAACTTTTAGACCAAGTCTTTGAATGCTGCTGGAGAAGCTTCCTCAGGGTGCTTGGGATTTTTCTGTGCAGGGGCAATCCCTTTGCACTTCTCAGGCAATGGTTTACAGAATGCACTCTGCTTTGCTACTGTCCAGATTCCTATTGCTGTGTGCTGAGAACTCATGCATTTGCAAGACAAGACAATGTCATATCTGCCGTCTAGGGAGTTAGAGCAAGTGCAGAGAACATACAGAGCAAGCATGGCACTGGGCAGTAACAGTGGGAGTATTCTGTCGAGGATTCACCAAACACTTCTGTCAGGACAATGAGATCACTCATCTCTCTTTTCACAGCCCCACTGTGCACACTCCTAACAAACTTCAATGGAGGATCATGAGTAAAAAGCACAGGAAAAACTCTAAGCAGATGTCACAACTCCAGTACTTCAGCACAACTGCTCTCTCACTTATCTTTGTGAATTTACATTGTCTTTTCAAGGTCTACATGGTTATTTTTTAGTGCTAAACATATATATTCCTTACCATCTACACAAGAGCATATTACATTGTAATACTCAGTTTACAGCAGCCCATTCTCCCCACCTCAGCTTGTGTGTCAAGACTGATGCCTGTACAGCAAACCCACATCAGGGCTTGTTATTGTTTTGGGCATAAAATGACCTGGGCTCCCAGGGAGATCTCTGAGTTCAAAATGGGTCCTAACCTCTGCATACAATCTGTAAACTGTGCTCAGGCAGCTAAATTGTCAGATTTGGCAGCCCTGTTTTCCAGTGTGTTAAATTATTTTCAAATTTTTTTCTTTAAAAGAGAATTGCAGAATTTATCAGGCTGATATCTCAAAACCCTTCAAAACAGAAAAATAAATTAACAGTGAGAATGCACCAAATATTTCATGTGCTCAGAGAGCTCTTCCTAAGACTCCAGGAGATGGTCTACTACTCAATAAGAAAGAGTTGAATTAATATTACTAACTCCTAAGCAGGGACAAGAAGGTAAAAGCAGTTTTTTGGTTTTTTTTTTGGCTGATACTTTCTGCTGTCCAAAGTATAAAGTTACTTTTTTCCCTTTGCAGACCATGTTGGTGTTATGCTGTCATATCTATAACCACTACCTTTAAGTGACCCAGTGAGCCTTCTGCACCTCTTACTGCTACCCCATCAGAATTCAGATGCCCCCTGCACTGACCCTGCCTCAAAACTCACACCATTTCTCAAAGCACTGTGGCAGCTTGGGCCAGGATTTGAGAACTGATGGCTCATTGTGAACTGCAGGAAGACACTCAGTTCAAAGATAGGTTCAGGGATATATTTCCTCCATGTAGTTCTGCCAAGTGCAGTGCTCACCAGCAAAAAATCATGGAGCTCAGTGCAAGTGGAGATTTAGAAGCTGCGGACAGAAGTCAGCAGCCTGGACTCCTCTCTGCAGATGAAAGAGAGCCCTGTGTTTGTACAGCATTTTGGTGAGACAATTTTATGATCATGGGGAAGCATAGAAATCTGGTCTAGACATTCCAGTCGTAAGTTCAAAAAAAAAAAAAACCCTAAACTGACAACACTGCTGCCTGGGAAGTCCTTCAAAATCACCCCTCTGTGAAACCTAAAGTGTGACATTAGATTTTGTTTCTGGGATCTAAAGCATATTTTTGGTGCATGTGTTTGAGAAATTCCCTATTTCCAAGAAGGAGAGGCCAATTAGGTCTACCTCCATGTTGTAGACTCCTTAAGGTTGGAAGAGACCTTTAAGCTCATTAAGGCCAACCATTAGCATAGCACCCCATATCACTCTTGAAACCATTTCCTCAAGCACCACGTCCACAAGCTTTCTGGACACTTCCCAGCATAGGGACTCCACCACAGACCAGGCAGTCTCTTCCAGTGTTTGACAGCCTTTCCATGAAGAAATCCTTCCTAATGTCCAATCTGAACCTCCCTTGGCACAACTTGAGGCCATTTCCTCTTGTCCTGTTGCTTGTTACCTGGGAGAAGAGACTGACCCTTGCCTGGCTGCAGGCAAGGCAGCCTTTCAGGGAGCTGTAGAGAGTGACAAGGTCTCCCCTGAGCCTCCTTCTCTCCAGGATAAACACCCACAGCTCCCTCAGCTGCTCCTCACAGGAGCTCCAGCTGCTCCAGACCCTTCCCCAGCTCTGTTGCCCTTCTCTGGACTCACTCCAGCCCCTCAGTGTCTTTCTTGCACTCAGGGGCCCAGAACTGGACACAGCACTCGAGCTGTGGCCTCAGCAGTGCCCAGCACAGGGGGACAATCAGGGTCCTGTGTATGATCTGAGATCCAATGGAAAGAGAAGGGACAGAGCAGTTCTCCATCTGCAGACCCCATGGCAAAGGGTGGCTGGTGGAGGGTGAGCAAGACTGGTCCAGCCACAGCCTCTTCAAAGCTGAGGACTGTGAAATGGATAGATTTGAGGAATTTATTTTGTATGTCATCCTGAATTATGTTGCTCTTTTTCTCTGCTTAATATTATCCATTAAGACAACTAATTTATGTTTGTGAGTGAGGAAAATTAGGACACAAGGCATAAAAAAAAATTTTATTTTTCTGAATTGTTCAACAAGGCCTAAGACAATGATTTACTAAAAATCACTAAAAATTTTAACCCATCACTTGTGATTGTCTAAGATGCATATGTAGTATGGGTAAAAGCACTTTAGATCCAAAAGACAGATAATTCCTTTTCTTCCAATTTCATTCATAATTTTGAGAACTGTGTAAACTCTGAACAATATATTTGCAGATCTGATTTTTTTTTTCACAATCTCATCATCGTATCCCAACTGAAAATGTTGTTGAAGGACAAAAAGACCCTACCTTTCTTGTGAAGGAGCTCAGTGCATCACAATATCTTCATGGCTTCTGTAACTTGGATGTTCACTAAAAGGGCAGAGTTTTGAAATGTTTCAGGGGACCTTCAAAAATTCCCAAAAACCTTCTAGACTTGAATGCTGAGTGACTTTGCTCTGACCTAATGCTTTCTCTTCTTGCCTACCTAGCATTGCCTAAGGAACAGAATTACAACACACAGCATCAAGTTGCAGCCAATACTTAGTTCTAAAAGCATTCCTGACATTACCACACTGTATGGGAGACATCTCCAGCCATCTGGTTTCATTTCTGCTTCTTTCTCAGTGATGACTTTTCTTAGTATCTTACTATCAGGGAAAAGATGGAGCAAAGCCTGCAAGTGGAAATTTATTGCTCTGCCTCTAATTTAAGTGATCTCCTGTTCAGATAAAAAGCTTGCTCTTCCAGAAAAGATTTATTTAGTAAGAGGTTTCTGACATGGCTCAAAACAAGAAATGACAATGTGTAGGTGATCACCAAGAAAAGGTTGATTCCAAAGGTTTTTCTTAGTGCTGCCTAATTGCATGCTATTTCTGTCTCCAATAATAAAATTTGTTAATTGTACTTCTGAGTCACTATGCTTTGCAACTCCTACATGTTAAAAATGTAATACTCTTACATATAGTTATTTATTTTATGAAGAGCAGGAGTATGCTGCACAGAAGCACTTGAGTATTTTCAGGGGTTTTGCTTACAAAGCCACATTCTTTCGATTACCTGCATTCCCCTCACTTGGTATTGCTCATCAGAGCTGGGCTGTTTATAGCTTCTGATTAGTAGAACTTGACTCAGGACAATTGCATTCTTAGAAAATGAAGATAAATTCTTTCATCATAGCAGAGGGATTCACCTGCCCAAATGCCATTGATGTGATTCTGCTTTTTCATTAATAAGCAAATTAAAGTCCCAACCCACATACATTCCAAGTGCTGGTAATCTGAACATGATAAACTCTGAAGAGGAGAACTCAGTGCATGCTACAGTGAATATACATGATGCAGAAAACCCTTTCTCTCTTGTCTGACAAGAAGCTAGTTAAAACCAACAATCTTTGTTCATGGCATGTACCTTTTACCTTCAATACAGGCTATATTGAGTAATAAAAAATAATTGTTTAGTACAGAATTTCAATGCAGAATTTTAAAAAAAAGGAAGTAAAGAATTTTTTGATCTCACTGCAGCAAGCAGGAATAAATCAGTACACAAACTCTTCTGAACAACATGAGGTCACGGTGCCACAGAGAGAATGTACAAAGTTCACAGGGGCCCCAGGCAAAGGCTGAGGTCAAGCTCTTTGCACTTGCAATGTTGTTGACTTGCAGAAAGGCCCACCAGCCTGGGGGGGCTCTTGCACTTCTCAGACTTACAGCCCTTAAATGGGTTTTCTGGAAAGTAACTGGGCCTGGTGCTACTGATGCTGGTGTGATCTGTGAAAGGGTAACAGCTCTCAAGACAGAAGAGGAAACACCACCAGCAGGTCTGGAAAAGCTTCAGAAGGCACATGTTCCTGCAGGACTCAGAGGCACCCAGCTCTACAGCCACCTCACTCTCTGGGGCTGTCAAAGGACATCTGAAATCATAAAAGAAACTGCAGGTCTGGGCACAGGGTGATGTATATTTCAGGACAGGCTACCTGAGAGACATGAAATCCTTGCTAGGGATTTCTAGGGTCACCGATACAAATACCTTTGGGAATGATTTTTTCTTTTGTAAAAAGTCCCTGTGCAAAATTAGAGCCATAAACTCTATTTCCTGCCCTACTGCTGTTTACAGCCCAAATCTGGGGTGTTCTACCTGTACCATCCATGGTGCCGGAGGCATTGTGAAATGTCTGATCATGGCAGACCTGTGTAGCTCATCCCTCTTGCTACACTCATTGCTCTGACAGACCAGAATTGGCAAAGCAGGGTTTGTCATAGCAACTCTGCTATAACCAAATCAGCTGGGAGAGGAAAGTAGAGCATGGGAGATTGAATCCATGGGCAGATGGAACATATGACAAAGTAAACAAAGAAAAAGTATGGTGAGGGAGGTAAGAAATGTCACAGAATAAGTAAGGGCTGTGCTGTAACAGCTCTGGGGAAATGAGCAGGTGAGAAACTTAGTAGAGATAAGGAAACAGCTAGGGGAATTAATATATTTGCCTTGGGAGATGAAAAATTTGCCAGATCCTCTAAGAGAAGAGCCTGGGAAGGTAGTAATGCCAACTCTGTTGAGGGAGGATGAGAAGCAGACAGGCCAAGATAAGCAGCAAGAAGATGAATACCAGGAATAACTAAAAGACAATTCCAGGCTTGAGTAACAAACCAAGTAAGCCAACAGAACTACCAAGAGCCTGAGAAATAACCTTCAGGAGACAATTAACATGAAAGCCATCTCATGAGAGCCAGGAGCTGTGGTTTGGAGATCAAGACATAAGATTCTTTCTTCAGGTCACAGTAAAACTGAGGCATTTTCTGGTATTCAGGGTCTTTGCCTAGGTTTCTCATAGCAAGCAGATGACAATTTTATCCGCTTGTACAATATGTATATTGCACATGCTAGAATTAAAAACAGTAGTGGTTTTCAGTGTAATTGGTGGAAACTATTGAAACTTAGAAGTATTATGAAATCATAGCCCTTACTCAACCCACTGAGGCTTCTAAAAGTATAAAAATCATACAAATGGTTATGTAGTGAAATATAAAATAAAAAGAACACCTGTGGAATTCATAATGATCTGGGGGTATGTAAACTTCTCTTAGCACCTTCTCACTCCTCCAGGGGTGCTGGTAGCAATCCTAACATGAGTTTTCTATCATGCTAGGATTTCTACAGTTTCTCTTCTTTGGTACGGCATACTATGGCAAAGATCTGTTAAAGAAGAAAAAATACCCACAAGTCTCTCCTGCATTACTGTCCTTAGCTGCCCTCCTGCATTCAGTGACCCATCACAGGCAGAAAAATGTAAACATGGAAAGAAAGGGAATTTGAAAGGAGCAAACTCACCTCTGCTCAAGGAAGTATGCATGAGATAGGCATCTCCTCTACCAAAGGGTCTTCATCTTCGGAATCACCGTCTCACCTCTCTCAGAAGGACTGTATTTTTCAGATTTCCTTGTGACTTCTCTATTTCCTGAGAATGGGTGCGGGAGTTCGTATCTTTCTCTGGCCAGC
>VZUA01011943.1:0-12667 GCA_013401035.1 Horornis vulcanius | reverse complement strand
TTTGGCTGGATTACATAGGTAAAGTTGCCTGAGAGAATTCTGACTTTGCGTTGTGGTTTTACTATGCTCTGAAACGACCATTTGTCTAACATTTGTACTTTTCCCCCCGTAAATATAATAGTTTTGAATTCTTTTGATCAATTCTCAGTAATTGTCAGTATTGGCACAGTGTTAGTGTAGCTGAGATGCTGTGATGCTACAAGTCAGGCAAACTCTATAGTCAAGACCCAACTCTCATGAGACTTGTGGTTTAGATGGAATAAATGGACAAATTTTAGGCCGTATAAACCTTACTTCAGGCCTGAAAAGGACCCAGCAAATTTCAATCTTACTTTAACTTAATCTCTGAGTTTAATTTAATTATGTTAATCAGTCTCCTGTAAGGGATTTTGGAGTTTATTTTACTTTTCTGTGTTGATTAAATTTTCCAGGCTTTTATTGCACTAGAACATTGGGTCTCTCTTGTCAATTCTCTGTGCCTCCCATTCTTGCTTTGCAGCGTTCCGCCGGGATTTCTCTTTCATATTACATTTTATGGCAATGTTTTCAGGAGTTTGTGTTTTCCATTGTACGACACAAACTTGCAATCAGAGATTTTAAACAAGCTGCCAGTCATGTAGCTGCAACAGCGTGAAGATCAATGTGGCTGCAAAATCATCAGAGGATCTGTGTGAATATTCAGGCAGCCAGCCTGTGCAGGACGTTTAACTACTGAGCAACACTTCTAGCAGGAAAACTGTGATGGCTCAGGTGGTTTAAAGTGAGCTTGTCTTGGGAAGCTTCACCCTCAGCTCTGGCATTCAGTGTGCCCTGAATTTTGAGGTGAGGTCTCTGGGCAGATTTCAGTGGGTCCTTGTTGTTCTTTCAGGCCTGTTTTTTTATATTCAGTGATTGTACTCATCTCTCTCTCTTTACTTTGTCAGTTTCTAAATATGTATTGTCAATGTCATGTCTGGAAGAGACACAACACTGGCAGTGATAAGCACTGATATCAGGAGCTGTGTTAGTCGCACACAGGCAGAGGAATAATGTGCAGCAGAACACTCAGGAAAAATATTGCTTAAAATCAGACGTGAACTATTTTCACACTCTTATTTTTAGGATCTGAAAAGCTGGAGTTTGGTGGTTTGGTTTTTTTTTTCCCAGTTATATACAGCCTCTGAATTACTGAGGTTACAAACACACTGTGCACCAGTGAGTTAAGTGCAGTGCTTGGACACTACAGGCATCTCTGACCTGAGGGCACTTTCTATAAGGTGATGCCATAGCTGTGAAGAGGCAAAATAATGCCTGGAACATGGGTGGGCAGACTCAGCCAGCAGCAGCACTTCCAACAACACCAGCAACCCTGTGGCACGTTCCCTCTGTGCTGTTTAATATGCGACGAACAAAGGTCTGGTTGGTGACCCAGCCCTCCCTGTATTCAGAGGCTGAAAACTGCCTCATTATTGTTCATTATGTAGTATTATTCTCATGCAGTCACATTATCATAGCTTCCCCTGAGAGCCAGGATGCTACTGTGGGCTCTGCACAGCTACACTGGTTCCTATACCTGAGCTAATTTGTTCAGTGCTAACCTGATGTCTCTGCAGGACAGAGAGCTATTCCCCTTGTAAGGGAAGGTTCAAGCATTACTTAGAGCTGCTGTGTGAGAAATACAACTTACACTGTCTATTTTTGACAGGGACCTGCTTTGCCGGCCCCAGTGTGAGAACGTGTTAACTCATCCAGGGGAAATTGATTCCAAACTCAAGTAATGGTTGCAAGGGAGGTACATGCAAAGAAATCAACTGTGGAGAGCAAGTGGAGGGTTGAGGGAAAGAAAGTTGTATGCAAGAGTGGCAGCAAAAAAGGAGAAGTGTGGCAGGGGTTTTAAAGGCATTCCAAAGCTCAGAGGTAGTAATTAGTTTCTAGATAGCTTTGAGGTTAGGACACCCAAAATGTTACCCATTCTGCCTTCAAATAAAACAGAAATGAGGCAATTCTAGTTTACAGCCAGTGCCCAGATCATTGCAGCCGCTGCATCATTGTGAGTTGCCCACCATTAGAGAACTTGTTGGATTGTTAAGGTACATGGAAAGGAGCAAATGTCTCAGTGCAATGAGGGTGCTGACAGAAAACAGAAATAAAATGATGGCAGTGATTGTACATTTTGCTTTACACATGAGCTGGCAAGTACTGATACACACAGTTCTGTTCAGGGATGACAGTGGAGGCAGTTAGCCTACTGTTAGGTACTGCAGAGCATACAGTGAAGAAAGAAGATAATACATTTTAAGTGGTGTAAATTAGCATAATGAAAAATAACACAATAAATAAAATGGAATGCTGACAGTGAATGCCAACGAAAGGAAAGTACATGGACATAGGATAGAAAATTTGAAGTGCTAGAGTAGGTAGGATGAGGATTTTGGAATAAACTGGATAAATCTCTTGTAAATCAGTAGCAAATATAAATTCTGAAGGGACCCTCTAGACTTTGAAAGTCAGTATCTTTTCTGTTCCCAACTTCTGGGATGCATCAAGTCCATGTACAAAAGTGCAATCTCTTTGCTGTATTGCCCTTCTGCCATCCTTCACGAGGAGCAAGGATGATGATGGCCCTTGATAATGTTAAGAATTGGTTCAGTATTGGAAAGGACTTGTAATGCACCACAGGTATGTATGGAAGAGATAAGCAGAGATCAGAATGGAGCTCCAAGAGCACATTCCCAAGTCTTTTGCATTCCAAACAGGGCAATTATTGCCCTTACTAAAAAGTAAATGGCAAACAGCTCTTTTCCAAGATTAGTATGTAGAGAAGAACGTAGTCATAAGAACATAAGCAGCAAGATAGACTTACCCTTACGACTGAAATAATCACAAAGGATTGCCAATCATTGAAGTTCAGAGATGGGACATAAACAGGGGTAATTTGGGAAGGTTCCACAAACAATATTTATTACTTGTTTCATTCTTGCTCCTACCCTTGTTCTTTCAGGGTTTTTGACATAGCTATAACAATTCAGAGTTTTCCAAATTTAGTGTGCCATTTTTACCTTCTGGAACATGGAGATATATTAGAGAGCTTGCTGATGAAAGTGTTCATAGAAGTAGTGTGCAATCAGAAAAAGAATTAGGTTGGAAGGGTCCTCTGGAGGTCTCTAGTCCAATTCCCTGCTCAGAGCAGAGCTGACTTCCAAGCTGGATTAGGTTATTCAGGGCCTTGTTCAATTAAGTTTGGAAAATCTCCAAGGATGGAGATGCCACAACCTGATTGAGTACTTAACAACTCTCCCTGTGAAGATTTATAGCAGTAAGATAGCAATAGAAGTAGACTATGTTAGAGAATGTAAGAATATTTAATTAGAATATATAGGTGAGGATCATGGCAATAGGAGCTTTCTGTATGGGTGATAAAGTAGAACAAAAGAATAGCAATATACTTAAAATAACAGCGGGATTGCTGTGGCTTTGCCTTTGCTGGCAACAGTAGCTGGACACCGCAGACTGGAGAACTTTCTTTGGGTTTCTTCATAGGTAGTTTTGATCACAGTGTCCCCAGGATTTTTCTTTTCTGAAAAGCTTTCTTTAGATCCTTAGCTGACTTTGCTGATTCCTTAGCTTCCCTCCTGTGGAAGCCTGCATTCTTTTCAGGTGGTAGTGACATGCAGCCCATGTCTGAACAGTGAGAGAAATGAACTACTGTGGAGAGGTGTCATCTCCAGTGCCGGTCAGCACCACTACTATACTCTTATATTCTTATTCTTCTCATCTTACTGAGCAAAAGTCACTGAGCTGCAGGACTACAATGTGGAAAAGTGATGACACAAGAGCATCTTGATAACACAGTGTCAGCCTTAGGAGCAAAGTAGGAAATATATAGGTTTGGATAGGAAGAAGCAAGGGATGCTTCGCACAGCCTCTTTGGTGTCACTATCTGTTGCTATAGTATTTTTTAACCTGTCCCTCTAATGAGTTTTGATGGCCTGGGAGGCACAGACAGGATCAGCCACAGGATGAAACATCAGTCAGTGCTTGGTTTAACAACAGAACTATGGCTGTGCTAGTTGACTGACAAGTCTTATTTACTCAGACTAAGCCTCCACTCTGCAAATAACAGCGGTCTCCTGCCCAGGGTAGGCGGCCTTGCGTGTGGATAGACCTGGAGTCAGAGGCTGTATTCCAAGCATGTACCTTGGGCTAACTCTGAGCTGAAAACAGATCTTAAATACAGCAGTTCAGCTCCTGAGTACAAGGAAGTTCATTGCCCTGTGCATGCAGAATCGAAGCCTACATACAGCCTTCGCTCCCTGGCAAAAATAAATAAATAAATAAATAAATAAAAAGGTGTGCTATCTGAAAGCTGCTTGGTTAGCAATGCTTTGAAAATCCACTGGTTTATGCACAGATTTCCTGAAGTCCCCAGTGCATGCTGGCTGCACATGGGAATGCCCTGGGATCTGGAATGAGGTGCGTGAAGGTGTGCCAGAGTTTGCTTGGATCATGGCCAAAGATCCATGCAGACTGTTACAAACAAAACATATGCAGTCCGTGTACTTTAAAATATATGTGCCCACATACAAGCTATAGTTTACAGCAGCAATACCATCTGCCCATCCGGCGATGTGGAGATTTATAGTCCCGGTAATCCAGAAAGCACCAGGGCTGCCAGAAGCTGCGGGGTTATCAGCATGACCCCTTTGCTTGACCTGCAAGCCCGTGGCTGACCTGTAGAGCTCCGCTCCCCGCAGCCCCGGCACCCTGCCACCCGGTGCCTCTTGCTGCCCCTCGGCCGGTCCAGGGCATCCCTTCCCCGCCCACCACCTCCTGGAGGCGGGGGCTTTACGGGAGGACGCGTTGGGGAAGGATTTGATTTATTTCTGGCCCGTTTAAACTATATCGTCATTCTAGCTGCAGTTTTTCATCCCCGCGCCGCTCCTCGGGCCGGGCCGTGCGGGTACCGCGTCTCTCCGCGGCGGCGGCCGCGGGCAATGGCGGCGGGCCGGGCCCTGCCCCCGGCCGGGCGTGCCGCCCTTATGTAAGGCCTTTATGTAAGCGGCCGGCCCGTCTGGCCCTGCTCGCCCCCCGCGGGAACGGCGCTCTCCGGTCGCGTTCAGAATGGAGAGACCGGCGCAGCCCTCCAGCCCCGTCCCGGCCGGGACGCGGGAGGGCAAAGGCGCGGGGGAAGAAGGGGCTCCTGCCCTGGCCCTCCATGAGGAGAGTGCCGGCCTGTCGAAAGGGCTCTGCCCGCAGGCGAGAGGCAGGGCGTGCTCCCGGGGTGCCCCGGCACTGCGCGGGTGTCGGCAGGAGATAGCGGGTTGCACCGGGATGGCTCCAGCCTGCCCGGCTCCTGCTGCTCTCCTGCAGAGTGACCAGGGCTCTTCCCCCGGCATGCGGCGGCAGCAGCCGATGTTGGCGGCCGGCCCCGGCCGCATCCCGGGCCAGGGCAGCGCTGTCCCTCCGGAGGCTGCATCCCTGGCTCGGGATGCGCGGAGGGAGCACCTGCACCTGTGTAGCGGAGGGGGGACAGGAAGACGGGTGCTCGCTGCCCTGTTCGGAGTGCTCGCTGTGTGATTCAAAATCTGCAGCCACTTCGCCCGGTGCCTCCCCTTCTCCAGCCGTGAAACTAAGGTGGTGACTGACTACCTGCTTGGTGACCACTGAGGCTTAATTCCTTGGAGGTCCTGGATGGAGGGAGGTGTTGAGGGCTCGTGTGCTCGGTGCTCATAGACAGTCGTTTCAGGTTCCAAGCCTTAATGCTTTACTTAGATGACCTCTGCATCTCTAAATTGCCTCAGTGCTTTTCCCTACAAAGCAAGTCTCTGCACTGATTCATCTTGAACTGGAAACTTGCATATTTGTTTGCTTTTCAGGCAATTCTATTATATTTCTGTATAACTCTCTCTATTCAGAATGCTACAGCCTTGGTTAATATTTGTCAAACGGCGCTCTGACTGTCTAAACTACTGGGACGAGTTTCATTTTATATGTCATCAGTAGGGGCAGAATAAGGAGCTTCGTGCTTGGCCTATTTGCTGTAACACAGTCTCAGGGCCATTGCATCAGAGTCAAAACAAGGAGCAGCTTGTTTCCAAACAAGAAGTATGGAGGAAAGTCTTCTCTGCCTCCTTCCCTGTAAGGGAAAAGAGAGGCGAGAGGGGGGGTGGTGGTGGGGGAAGAAAGTTATCTTTAACAGATTCTAAAAATGCCTTTTCCCAAATATGCAGTCAGTCCCTTCAAAGGTCTCTTTGTTTATTTTCAGGAAGAAACCCAAGACAGCTGAAAACCAGAAGGCGTCTGAGGAGAATGAGATTACTCAGACGGGTGCATGCAGCGCCAAGCCGGGCCTTCCCTGCCTGAACCTTGAAGCTGTTCCTTCTCTGAGCCCGGCCCTCATCCACGCTCCACATTCACCAACAAACCTGCACGCACACACAGGGTCATCTGATTGTGAGTACACCAACATGCTGCTGGGGTTCTTGAAAACACCTCCCTTACTGTGCACCAGGTTTTCCAGTTGGATGCTCTTCCCATAATGTCAGGAGCAGGACTTCCTCAGGGCTTACCTTTTCCCTTTTTTCTCTTCTTTGGGAGTAACATCTGAAGCAGAACATTTTTGTGTTAAGGTTGTGATAATGCAATCAGCCACAGTAAGCTGAGAGCATGTTGTTAGGTCAGGTTGCTGCTTATTACAAATTAAAAAGGGAAGACCCCTCAAGCATGTCCCTGTCCAACTTAAGAACTGTTGCTTCTCTCCAGGCAGTCACATGCTTCTCATTACCCAACCATATTTCCTTACTGGGGGGTTTCAGTCTGTGCTGAAAACAAGTGCCTGGCTCTGCAGCCCAGGTTTGTAAAGTTTCTACAAAGAAAGGGGAGTGTTTTGTGGAAAGGATCAGTCCGTGAGAGTCTGGAAAATCTTTGTAGACCTGTGTGGTTGTACCAACTTTAAGGCCCCTGTTTTGGGGGCATTCACTTTCAGATTACTTAGCATGGGTTAATTGCCCTTTAGAAAATGTTCTTCTCCATTTTGCCAAAAAAAATACAAAAATAAGGGAGGGAATTATTAAAATTGGATTTTGGAAAGTCATCTTACCTCACCAGCTCTTCAAAACATTGTCATTTCACAGAAGTCCTTGCCTGGAAGTCTCTTGGGCAAAAATGTGCAGGGTAATGTGAATCTCATCACTCACTAGTTTTAGAATATATAGTTTACTTCTTCTGTGGTGGTTTAGGATGTTTTAAAATTTACAAGAGAGGGGAAAAAGGAGAAGGATGATGACACCAGGTTTCAACAGCTCGGAAGCCAACCAGACTTTGCAAAAGCCTGTAAAAAAAATCAGGGCATGACAATAAAAAATCAGATTAAACAGTATGTGTATCCTTTTCTTTTTTTAATTTAAAAATCCTGCCTCAGGGCCAAGCTTGGAAGCAGTCGGGTTATAGGGATCATCACTATCAAAATCACTTTAGCTGCAATTCATTCCTGTTGGCTTCTGACTTTATTCATTATGAGCTTCTGCTAGAGATCTTGATTTTAATAGAGCTGGTAAACATTGGGGAGACTTTCCTAAATCTCACCTGGTGATTTGGGGAGAAGAAAGAGGTGTGAAACAATTGAACAGCAGGCAGCATGCAATTTAGTGTATACAAGAATTCTCTTCAAATTGGAGATGTCAGGCTCTTTGTTAAAACTGGGGTGCAGTTTTGTCTTGTAATGTTTTCTGAAAAGAAAAAGCTTGTGAAAAGATGCAAAAAATGAGCAGAACAACAAGAAAAAATAATCCTTATTTTCAAACAAAGAATCCCTTTATCCCATTCACAAAGATGAAAGAGTTCATTAGTAAATGGGATTTGAAACCTCACACTGATTTTTTTGACAGCACAAATGGAAACCCATGAAAGCAACCTTAGGACAGAGGCCAGCAGGGATTGTAGGGAACTTGGAGAATGAACTCCTGCTTTTGCTTTCGGAGGTGGCCAAGTTCAGGGTGAGGAATATTGGCAGAAAGGCAGCAGGGGAAGGTGGAGCCTGCCACTCTTCATGCTCTACCTGTTCTGTGCAGAGTGTCTTTTAGACCCCTAAGATTTAAATGTCCCCAAGTCACCTTCCAGATGATGTCAAAGGTCTTTTCCAGCCTAAACAATTGTATTATTCTGTTAATAGGAATGAGCTGCCAGCCCAGGTTAGATGCTCCTTTCACACTGAAAGTGTGGGGGATTTTTTTCAGAAAAGGGGTTTAATATCAATTTCAGCATTAACATTGTCCTATCTTGTATGTTGTTGAAATTTAGTTCCCAAAATACAGATAGAGTCCTCCAAAAATTCAGGAAATGGTAAGACCTCTTGTGGTATTGATCTCTGCTAGCTGATTACATGTACTTTGAAACCAATAGAAAACATCACAGTTATTTATGATGGGTTATGACCTTTATCAGGCTGTATTTGTTAGGGGTGTTATGCATATAATTGATGTTTGGCATGTCCTTGCAAAGAAGCAAGAACCCACATGAACTAAAATGAGACATGATGAGTATTTACTGGATATTTACTGTAGCTTTCTACCATGTTTTGTGGTATTCTTTCTTAATATTGCTCAATCCTTAGGGCTGGAATATGTTCATGGGCACAAAAGATTGATTTTTCTGGCTCCCAACATTAAAAATGGGCTTCCCTGCAGTTACAAATGCTTTCTCCGTACCTCTGATGTGCCCTGTCTTTTGGATTGATTCTTTCCCCTCACTCTAGAATCTCTTTCTTTGTCCTTCTCTTCCCCTCCTCTCAAAGCTACATTGCCACATCTTTCTTCCTCTCAACTTTTGGACCTATGCTGATGCTTTTGTTCTTTGGGCCAACAAGACTTTCTGTCCTTCCCTCTACCTTTACACAGCACAACATAGCATCTCTTCCCTTGCCCAGACCATCCTACTGCCTGTACCCCCACAGCTGGGCAGATGCTTCATTTTCAAAGGACATTCTTCATTCTGCTGGGGAGTTACCTAGTGGATGGCAAATAATTCAAAAATACTTTAAAACTAGAGTTAGACAGGAAGTTAGGGAGGAATTTTTTTCTGAAAATACCAGAAACACCCAGAAAGAGTCAGTGTGGTAGGGTATATCAATTCTAAAAATGCACATGTGTACAGATGGTTTCATAAGGCCTCCTTCATGTATCTGGGGAAAAAAAGGCTTATGAAGCACGTATTCAAATAATTTTGAAATCTTCACTGACCATTTTGCATGCACAGTCACTAGTGCTTGGCAGAAAACAACACCACATATTTATTACTATGAGAAATGTTCAGAAGCCAATCTCCTTTAAAATATCAGGGTGCTTTTGGAATGATTCAGAACAAATTTTTTTTCCAGGCATAGGAAATAAAAACTCTGTGATAGCCATCTGCTCCTCAGCTGTAAAAGGCAGAGGTGAAGAAAGCCTAAAGCAATAGTCTGANTAGCAAAAAAAAAAAACCAAAAAAACCTGGGTAAAGTCACATGTGATGCACAACATAATTTAGGGTGTCATTCTGTAGCATAGTATGTTCTACATGCTGCTTCTGGTGCCACTTATTCCAAATGAAATCGCATTATTCCTCAGATTTGTAGGACTGGCTCTTAGATTTCTGGGTTTGAGCGCTGTATTTCCAGCACAGATTAATTCTTGAAGCTAAATCCAGAACACAGGATGCACTGTGTCCAGTCCCATCTCTTTTAGTCTTGGGAAATGCTGACTCATGCAGTACAATTAGAGAAACAAATTAGAAGAAGAGGTGCTTCCTGAGGTAACTGCTTTCATGGAAGGCTTGGCAGATGAAAAACACCACTTTGAATTAATTTGGAATTAAGTGATAGAGTGAGCTGATAGAACTCCAGCTGAGTTATACCTCTAGCTACTCATCTGTCACAAGCAGATCTATCTGCTTATCCAGAAGAAGGGTGCTCTTGCAAGGACAAAGTTCTGGAAAGGTTATAAAAAACCAAAGGAAAGCAATGAGATTTGTGCTATTCACATTTTTTTCACATATTCCCTTGCTTATGGACAGAGAATGCATAAAGTGCATAATTAGGTTGTAGTTCAAAGGCTGAACAGCCTTAGGTAAAGTTTCTAAAGATTTCAGTGAGAGGAAGAAGGTCATCAGGATTTGGCTGTATTTAAACTGGTTTGGTCTGCATATGCCACTTATTTCAGGAGCCTTTCAGAAAGCATCTATAACTGTATATGTTTTGCAAGTGCCAAGAGATAAGATCACTTTGGCAGAAACTTTCACGAGTTCTCAAAGATACAATCAGACAAAAACTTCATTCAGGCTCTGATGTATGCATCTCAACAGATGTGTCCAAACTCAAAGGAATCCCACGGGAACAGAGCAACTGAATCTCTTTGTCTCTATTGATAGTTAAAAGAGTTATTCTTAGACATTGGATGGTCCATCTGTGAAGGAATTTGTTCCAGACAAGACAAAAGCAACATCTTTGCAAAGAGTTTCCATGGGATTGAGAGGCAGGTTGGACAATCACTGAAAAAACTTCTGAAGCAGTATTTATGGTTTTAGAGAACACAGAATTCTTGCAGAGACCTGAGATTCTGGTAAGGAATGAGTTGAGAAGTAAGGCATGAATTTAAAAAAAAAAAAATCTGTTAAACAATCATTGGCAGGTTGTTGAAATAAGGGAGGACTTTCTAAAGTTATGTTTTAGCAAGGGACAGAGAGGGTTTTTGCATTAAATAGAATGTACTTTATAAACACTGTCAGTGATAGACCATATCTGAACTCTTTGCCCCTAAATACTCGAGTACCATGGCTGACTTGGTCCAATTCCAGCATTTTTCAGCTTTCACAGGACGAGAACATTGAAGGAGAGTATTTGCTTTTTTTTTTCCTTCTAAGTGCTGATTTGTGTAGCTTCTTAGTCTTCCTGCATGACAGGGAAAGACAGAGTGGGAACCTCACAAGATTCCTGAACTCCACAGAGCATTGAGAGTGAATATGGAAACTCTGGGGTTTCATTTTCTTAAGCAGCTAGAGGGACCCACCACCCACCATGGGCCTTCCCATGAATCTGCCAGTTTGATTTGCCTGGGGCAGATAGAGGCTTGGTAGATCTGGAGGTGGTTTGGCCTCATCTTTACCTTTTAGGTTTCCTGTGTTTCTCTTCAAAGTTCTGTGGCAAGAAGAGAATGGTTAAATGCCCTGATGCTCTTCCCCTTCTCCCTGGAAATTTGTGGCTGTGATTCCCTAGGAACTGCTCTGGAGCTTTCAAGTAGTCCTCACTCTCAGTGAAGACAAGAGGCACCCTGATTGTACCAGCTTCCTTGTTTAGAGAGTCAGGCAATATGTCAATAGTCATTTCAGCTGTATTTTTGCTAATCTATGTATGGTATGTCTTAGCTAATGCTGAATATTTTTAGGTTGTTTTTGGTGACCTAAGAAATGGTGTATGTTTAGATACCTATTTTAGATGATATAATAATAATGATACCGGCCTTTTCTGTAGAAAGCTAAACTGAAAGCAAGGATATCCATAGTTCTCAAATACTGATGTCACAACACTTAATTATACTTCCATCTTGCAGAACATTTGAATTTTTGTTTAGTAACTGCTTCTCTTTTTAGTAGTGGTAAGTGGTTTCTATGTCCCGTGCACTTGTATTTTTGATTGTAAAATTACCAAAGAAATTTATCAGTCAGGAATAACTTGTGTTTTCGTAGAAGCAGATATGTGTTGCTTGAATTGTGTAGAGACAAAAGTAGCTACAAGTACAGGTATGCAAAACTATAAGCTGAGCTCACCCTGCCTCTCAAAAAAAGTCATCACAATACACTGAAGAGCTGGCAGTGAAAAGTGTAGCAGTGGTAGGAGCTGGTCTCTGTATTCTAATCAGTGCACTAAGTGAGTTTTGTCAGGTTGGTCTCTCGGGCTTTCCGTCTCTTGAGAAATGACTAATAGCATATGGTACTTCAGTTACAAAGTCAGTGAGTTATGTTTTCAGAAGCAACTGTGGAGCCCAACTTTCACTGAGGCATAAATCACTTATATTTGTAACACACGGATGCCTTTGAAAATTTGTCTAATTATCCTAAATGTTGGTTCTGTTATTTGATGCCCCTGTAATACTGTCTTGGCATTAGGTTGTGGTGTTCAGTGCTTTTCTTACTGCTCTCCATTTAGAGAACTGTCAGTCATGACATGCAGAGTCTCATGTTTAAAACTACCATGCATGCTCCTAACTCCCATGATTTCAGGGGACATCTTGAAGATATTCCTGCAGTGTATCTCCACCCTTTCTAAATACCAGGGAAAAGGAGAAGACTTACTGCTCTTCACAGTTCCATAGTTTCCATTCTTGAAGTGACTGAGTTGGTAATGCTGAAGTGTTTCTCTTTTTAAGTCATGCTACAGCCAGTGAGACACACTCTAACTGTCCATTAAGATGTCTGCAGTCTGTTTCTGAGTTTACTTTGTTGTGTCTTCAGAGTCAGCCCCCTCCAAGATTTTAATTACTGTTCTTTATGTTTACAGTCTTCAGTAAATCCTTCTTTGTATATATTTCAGCTGCTTCACTCATGAAATGAGGGACTGATGAATATGTACACATATCTATCACTGTTCAGTGTATCGAGATGTTCTAGTACTCTTCAATATTTGGGATTTTGTGTTTTGGTGGGGGTTTTTTGTGGGTTT
>VZUA01011921.1:0-10708 GCA_013401035.1 Horornis vulcanius | reverse complement strand
TCTTCTCTCTTCTCTCTTCTCTCTTCTCTCTTCTCTCTTCTCTCTTCTCTCTTCTCTTTTCTCTTTTTTCTCTTTTCTCTTTTTTTCTCTTTTCTCTTCTCTTTTCTCTCTTTTCTCTCTTTTTTCTCTTCCTTCTGTTTGGCAAAATCCTGGTTTAATCATCCAAAACTGCATCTCTGCAACACTGCTGTGAGCCTGTGACCAAGGAGAGCTCAAAGCCAAGCCCAGCCAGCCCAGTGCTCCCCAAATTTGCCAAACCTTGCAGTGCCAGAAAAGAGTGAGCTGCGCTTCAGCTCCTCCAGCTGCCTTTGTGCATTTTTAAATGAGTTTGGGAGCAGTGGGGCAGTGCCAGGAGGCTGGGAAAAGCAAATGTTGTTCCAGTGTTTAGGAGAGTGAGATGTGATGACCCTGGTAATTACAGGTTTGTCAGATTGATACCGGGCCTGGAATGGCTGCTGGAGAATCTGATTAATGAAGGATTAACAGTAGAAACCTAATTAATGCCAATCAATGTGAGCTTAGGGAAAGAAGATCCTGTCAAAATTGCTTTTTTTTTTTTTTTCTGAATGAGATTACAAATTTTGTTGATAACCATGGTAATGTCCTGTAACAGCCCTCTATAAAACATCTGACTTGGTACTGCATGACTGATTAAAAGAACAGAGAGATACAAAGCAAACAGATCACATAAAATGGGGCCAAAACTGGCTGACAGGGCTCAAAATAACTCTCAGTGACCTTTACCAGCCATGTAATTCTTTTGCTGATGGACTCCATGAATTTCTCATTGTTATTTGGCCGTTTTATTTATGATTTCAAAGGAAAAAAGCCTCTGATTTATCGTGGCTGTAAATCCTTTAGTCTTTTCTGCAAGCTGATGCCAGGCCTTGCAGGAGGAGTGGGTGGTGAGCATTCTAACTTCATATTTGGCCAGTGGAAGCTCCATAAATAGAAATATGTGGCCCTTAAAATGGAAAACTTTGGATCATCAGGCAAGAAATCATTAAAGTTTCAATCCCTCCCTGTGAACAGGGAACACAAGCAGCAGAAGAGCATTTCTCTAGTTTAGCAGTGGTGAGGAGTTGAAATCACTCCAGAAATATTGTCAGTGCTTAGGGTTCAGGTGATTAAATGTTGGGCAATGAGTTGTGGCTGATTCTCTGCCAACCTCAGGCTCCAAGTTTTCCAAGAGTTTTCCTGGATAATCTGCAGTTCCCTAAAGAATTAAATCAGGACAACCTGCACTGGGCAAAGCTCTGGAAATGCCCTCCAGCCTTCCCACCTGGGGCTGGAGCCAGGCTCAGGAGAAATTCCAGCCCAATTAGAGAGCCCAGATTTGTGCTGTGTCGTGTTCATTGCTGCCAGGGGGGCTTTGGGATGCTGGGGTTGCATTTGCTGTGTTTGTATTTACTGCTCTCATCTGCAGGCCTGAGGTCCTGGACCTTCAAGATTTAGGTTCAGTAGCAAACAGAGCCACAGCATCTGAACCATCTCCTCCTTTCCTCCAAAAGATTAATTATTAGCCTGCATGAAGAAAAAAAAAAAAAAGAAAAAAGGGGGGAAAAAAGCACCAAATGCAGAGTTGTCTTTATAAATATCTCCTGAGTCTGAGATAAAAGGGATAAGGCTGGTAGGACACCTGATGTGCAGCCCAATTAACCAAAACTTTTGTGTTCAGCTGTTCTAATACAGCATTTCTTCAGTATTTTAATAAACCTTAACCATATGTTAGAGGTGGTTATTGCAAGGAGATTAAAGCTGAGGTCCTTAAAACCCATGACAATCTTTTCCTTTTTATTAGACAGTATTGTGTTTGAATCATGTTAAAACCTTTTAATTCGGTGAAATAAATTTACTCAGAAATGAATACAAGAGAACTGTCATTTATTCTTTACTTGCCAGAGAGGAAATTAAAATTGACTTTCCAGAGGATCTTACAGTAATGCTGGAGCCATTTTCAAACTTTGGTCAAGAATATTACAGAGGCAGTTCAGATTTCTCTCATGGATTCAAATCTCAGATTATACTGAATTATCACGTAGCAAAATATAAATAAATGAAAGTATAGGGTGAAAATCTGGCCTTTTTTATAGTAAATAGGAGCATGAGGGGGATGTGTGGGGTGCACCAAGAAAAGCCTGGAGCTCACAGAGGTGTTTGAGCTGTATTTTTTGTAGAAATTGAATATCTGCTGACTTTCCTTTAACAATATCCTCTGCCTCGTGGCCATGTGACACTCAGCTCTCGAGCAGGACTCTTCATCAGCACATGGACCTCAAAGTTCTCAATACAAGAACTGATTCCAAAATACTTTATATTAACACTGTAAATAAAATTTAGCTGTTCAGGAGTATTAGAGGAAAAAGCCAACTTTTGATTTCATTTAAGAGTTTGAGGGAACCAAGTAGAAAAGCTCTAGCAGTGAGAAAATATAAAGGAAATGAAAGTTTGACCATTACACAATGACTTTTAAAACAGTTACCTCTCCTGGGGGTGGCTGATATTGAAGGAAGCAAATTTAAAAGAATGAGGCTCAAGTGATAAAATCCACACACCAAACTGCAAATGATTGCCCTGTTTTTATTATTCACATTATGATTCCCAAAACACCATTTTTTTTTCCTGGTGCTTTAATTATTTTCTCCACCGAGCCTTCCAAAGGTTCATTTGAGGCTTGTGAACCTAAGAAACCTTTTTTTTTTTTTAATAAAAAGAAAGATAATCAGTGAGGAAGATTGTTTTGCAGGGCTGATTCTCTCAGGTATTTCCAACACCAGTGATAAACCCTTCCAGTCCATCTGCAGAAAATGTGAGTTTAGAAATGTGAGTGCAGGATAAGCTCTGAACCCACCTGGAGTTGGCTGTGACACCTGACAGTTGATTCAAACAGGTCAAACTCTCCCTTCTAAACATCCTGTGTGTGGGAATCCACAAACCTTCCCAGAGGATTAGCTTTGGGAAGGGATTCCTCCCTGTGAGGGAACCTAGCAGAGGTTGTGGCTGTCCCTGGGTGCCTGGCAGTGCCCAAGGCCAGGCTGGAGCAGCCTGGGGCAGTGGGAGGTGTCCCTGCCTCTGTCAGGGGGTGCAATGGCATGAGCTTTAAGGTCCTTTCCAACCAAAACCATTCTGGGGTTGTGATGGACACCAGCACTGCTTCCTGCTCTGAGGGCCCTGCTTGGAACCTTCCAGAACCCCGAGAGCGTGGCCACCCTCCCTCCCTGGGAACACCTTTGGAATGTGATTCCAATGGAAGTGGTGTGGCTGAAATTAATGTCAACAGGGGACACGCACAGGCATCCAGGGGAGTATTGGCTTCACAGTGTGCTAATTAAAAAATATTCCCCTATTGTACCTTACCCCACTCCTATATCCAATTTACTCTGCAGAAGTGATTAGCATACTAATAGCCTTCCCTCCAGCTCACAGATAGACCTCCAGTTGAGAATATCCATTAAATCTGAAGTTACACAACCTGTGAGGTGCAATAAGAGAAGGAAAACTTGTTAAAGGCTTCCTCTGGCACGAGTTTACTCTGTTACCATTTTCTGCTTTCCAGCCTTGGTTTTCAATGCTCACCTAACAGCAATTCCCAGGCCTGGGGTTCTCAATTCAGTTCCTAAAGACAAAGACATCTTTCATCACGCAGTTCCTTCCTAAATAAATTCTTAAGTTTGACTTCTTTGTCTCTTTATCTGATTCCCCTTTTCTCTCCTTCCCCTTCCCTTTTCTCTCTGTTATCTTTACTTTTCCTCTTTTCCCAAGGCGTGGAAATGTCTGTGCAATTCTTCACTGCTTGCACACAGCCCTGCACCTCTGCTTTAGAAGGACTCAACCCTGGAAGTGTTTTCAATGAGGAATAAACTTCAGAAAGAGCAGGGCTGTGTGAAATTTCACTGTCAGTGCTGCTTCCCAGGAAAGCTGTTTTCTAATTGTTTTCCACACACACAAAAAACATTCACAAGGTATAAATACCACTTAAAAGAAAAGGGAAAAAACAAAAAGCCATTAACACAACGTTGACACAACTCCAAACAATAAACAATTTGATACAAATGTTCTCCAATAACATCCAAGCTGCAGTTTTTGTGCACCCTGGATTTATTCTCTATGGCTCAGCTGGGATTTCAGAAGCACCACGATTTCACTCAAGGAGATTCTCATGGAATTCTTCCTGTAGGAACAGGTCTCAGGAAAGCAGCTGTTCTACAAGAGCTGTTTTGGAGGTTGGAGATGCCCTTTTTAAGTCCCCAGGCTGACCACAGGAACCTGAAACACTCAACCTGCCCATCTCTGTAGCAGCTTAAACCACGGTGCCTTTGGCAAAATTCCTCCAAGGCTCCAGACATCACCAAGGTTTGGCAAACACAAGTGGAAGAGCAAAAAATCGTAACACAAAAATGTATCTCGAGGGAGCATCACAGTCAGACAACACTTCCTTCTTTCAGGCAAAATTATAAAGGGGATCTGATGTAAAAATATGAATGCAAAGAGATATTTTGGTGAAATGGGTTTCAATTGTTCTAACTGACAGGAAGGTTGCAGCTGCCTCTGACAAGGACAGTGCAGACACGTCAGACTGAGGCAGAAATGTTGGCAGGGACTATCTAATAACCAGCTCCCTGATGTGATGGCAATATCCTTTTACTTGTACTGAATAAGTGTCAAAATACCTGCTTGCTGAATCACATAAATTGCATGGAGTTATAAAATTCAAAATAGACTCAAGTTTGAAAATCTCTTTTTTTTTTCTGCCAAGGTCCCAAACTCTTCTAGTCCCTTTGTCTTGACACAGCAGTGCTTTGAGGAACCTCTGTGGCTCTGCCTTTTGCTGTGGGGGCTAATATAGAAATAATCTACCTGTAATTAAAAAAGATAGATAACTTCCAGCTCAAAGATTACAGCTCATTACTTCCCTTGGTCTCATGTGAAAACCCTCTCATCTGTCTTGTCAAAAAATGCAATCCAGGAGCCTTTCCTCTTTGAGAAGCACAAAGGTTTTCCAGAAGGACATTTGAGGGGAAGAGGAGTTTGGTTCTGCCCTCGGTTCCTTGTCACTCCTTGAGCTGGGCTGGTTCCAAGGACACCTGACTGAAGTGGCTTTGTCACTTTTTATTTATGGTTAGGTGCTTGTTATTGTTAGCTGTTTGCTGTTGTTAGATACTTGTTATTGAATACCGATTACNTCCCTCCCTCCAGCCCCCCTTGGTTGTGCTTTGGGGCTGAAAGTTGTCCTTGGTGTGCAGCAGGAGAAGGATTTGTTTTGTGTCCCTGCTGTGTGAAGAAAACTTACTAACACTGGCTGTGAGCTCAGAGCTGCACCCTGGGCAGCACAGAACCTGAAATACACAAAAACTCAAACTTCAGGCATCACTGTGACTGCAGAGTGGCAGTGCCAGGTCACTCAGCCAGGATAGCCTGGGAGAGCTCACAGGGAGCACTCTCTGTTCTGGGGATGTGATGGGGAGGAGCCCAAATTGCTTTTGGTGTCTCAGGAAATTGCAGCTCGTGGCAATTGCTCATCGGGGANATGAGTGTTGTTATTCCTAATTAATGTATTGAGAAACAACATGAAGTGGCTTGTCTGTGATTGTTCATTAAGTCACTGGCAAAACCCTGGAATAAAATCAGGAGATATTGAATTTGCATCCGTTGCCCTTCCAACAGCTCCTTCTGTTTATTTATTTCTTTCTTTTTAAGGGGGTCTTTTGAGTATCTCTAAAAATTGGTCCATTTGGGGACCCAGGCAGTTTGTCCTGAACTGCCCCTGGTTGCCTCCTGCTTCCTGACAGGATAAAACTCTCCAGAATGGATTATTGAGAAATTTGGAGCAATCTGGTCTAGTGCAAGGTGTCCTTGCCCATGGCAAGGGGTTGGAAGGAGATGATCTTTAAGGTTTTTTTAAGCCCAAGCCATTCCATGGTTCTTTGATAAATTTAAAGCAAGAAATTCCAAAGCAGAGCTGGGTAATGAAGGTTGGAGCACATGCTGTGCTTGGCTTCTAAACCAAACACCCACAAATCACTTGCCACATCTTCCTCCATTGTGCACAGATCCATTCAAAAGAAAAAATAACTGACACACATGAAATCATAGACAGAAAAGTGATCTTAGGGGAAAATGCATCTTGGTGTGGTTCTCATGAGAAACTTCATTTAGTGGCAGTCTGCTCTAAGCAGAGAGTTGTTGTGAAGGGCAGGGCACCCTGACAGCCAAGGACTGGAATCAAATCCTCAAAATAGTGATGATAAAGAAAAGACTTTTTTTAAAAAAAAGACTCAGACCTCAGTTGATCAGTTGATGGGAAAGATGTGGGAGTGTGTATAAGAATCTGTTACTACAATATAGCAGGAGAGAGTGTCTATTCTTTTATGTTGGAGTTTTTTGGACAACTGTTGGATTTTATGAGGTTTTCTCGTAAAACTCTGCTCTGCTCCTCCTGTGTTTTAGCCTCCAGCTCGCCCTCACTGTGCTCCACTGACAAATCAGCCTAATTGCAGCTCATTTGGAGCATCTTTAGCAAAGCAGAGTGTATGGGGAAATAAAACAAGTTGTGCCCAGGGAAGAACAGTCACACATGAGATACTCAGGAATTATATCCCTGTTAAGGCTTTCTGTGAGCTGGGGCAAAAGGTTACAGTGGAATGTGTGAAACAAACCCAGAGCAAAACTCTCCTGGGCACCTGGTGCTTCAGCATGAACAGCTTAACACACATAAAATGCTGTGTGCTCCTTAAACTGCTCCCAACCTTTCAATCTGGGCTGAAACAGTGCCTGGGTGATCAGTTCCTAAGGACACAGCTCCTGGCCTCCAGTGGGAGAGCAGGGAGGGGGTTAAAATGCAGATCCCTGCTTTTGGGGAGGCTGTGAGAAGACAAGGAACCTTTGAACCTCTGCTCTCGGCAGTGTCTGTTCTCCACTCGGCAGAACACTTAGGGATGTGATGGAGAAGGAATTAGACAAAAAAATGAAGGACTTTTGAGGGAAGCAGGTCTGTTAACAGGGTCTGTTCATAGTAATGAAAAGGGATAAAGTGCCCAGAAATGGAGAGTGACAGATCTGAACTAAGGAGGGTAAATGGATCCCTACGAAAATCCTGGAGAGGCTCCTTGAAATATTTTATATTAAATTGGCCTTAAGATGAAGGAGGGTAGATTGGATTGGATTGGATTGGATTGGATTGGATTGGATTGGATAGGATTGGATTGGACCAGATACAAGAAGGAAATTCTTGGCTGTGGCTGCCCCTGGATCCCTGGGAGTGCCCAAGGCCAGGCTGGACAGGGTTTGGGACACCCTGGGACAGTGGAAGGTGCCTCTGGACGAGCTTTAAGGTCCCTCCCAACCCAAACCACTCTGAGACTGTCAGTGCATTTCACTGACATAAATATCGACTATTAATCCTATAAAGAAATGCTCCCCAAGAAGATGCAATTTAAAAAGATTAAAGTTTTTTAAATCTCCTCAGTTTTTAATCCAGTTTTTAATTCTGAACATCTTGTTTCCCACCCAACTACCTGATCCAAGATGTTTTAATTCAGTAAAGAGCTTTCCAGCAGCATCAGCTTTCGGTCTAGAATGAAAAGGCCCAAGACATGAGTTTGAAATGCAGCCAGTGAGGCTTCCTCATTTGTTCTCATGCCAAGTTAAACATATTTTAGGGGAGAAAAAAGGCTCAAATGTTGTTTTCAAAACTATTTTATAATTTATCCTTCAAAAAGGTTCAATTACACGTCCATTATGGTAGCAAGTACTATGCCATTTTATTATTGAGAAGTTGACATTCATCACATGTTGCTTTTTTCCAATAATCAAAAAGATTGAATGTATTTATTTCCTGGTTAATTAGAGTTTTCTTAGAAATTAACATAAAATAATTATCACTGCTCCTTCCTACCAAGTAAAACATTTTATGTGGCAAGGTATTTATGATTTGTGCTATAATTAGAGAAATTTTGACTTGAAGAAGAAGATAATCAGTGAGGTGTCTAAGGAGAGGAGCAGCTCTCATCAATGCTCTGTATTTCCTGTTGTTATCAATATCTTGTTTTCAAATAGAGGGGGAAGAACAAGATCCCAGCAAGGAAACTGCAGTAAAAGGTTTCAAAAGCGTGTGAGGCTCTGAGGTGTGTTTGTCATGAGGAAAAGGTGAATTTTTTGAAGTTTCAGAGGGTTTGGGGGGTATTTATCCACAGATCCTTCCAGACTCGTCCAAGATCACTGAGGAAGGTGAGTGACGTTGGCTGTTGACAGTTTTTTCTGGAAATAACCAATACTTTTTTATTGGAGGGTGAGGAAAATAAGGATTTGTGAAGTAATGACCCAAAACAACGTGGAAGAACCTTCAGTGCTGCACCAAGCATTTGTATAAAGTTTGAGATCTGTGGGACTTCCTTGGCAGCAACCTCCAGGCTCCTTCCAAATCAGTTGGTTAAATTTGGGCTGTGGATGGAAATGAAGCCACGTCCTGAGGAATTCTAAGCAAACCCCAGGCCACCTCTGCCTTTTTTCCAGCATGAATTTGGTTATTACTGCTCAGATGGGAATAATGACAACGGTGAAATAAAAGGTCGGGAGGTTTTTTGAGGATTTCCTTGGGAAAGTCATAATTTGTTTTGCTTTTAAGGGGGAAAGGGAGTGAGTTCTCTGGGCAGCTGGTGTGGATGTGGTTGGTTTCCATCCTTTTGCACTTTTAGAATGAGTGAACTGTTTCTAAAATTTATGGAAGTGAGAGGAAATGAAATTATTTCAGTAGTGGACTGAGTGCACACCTGACCTGATAATAAAAGATTTCTGTCTCTATAACCACACTGAGCTGAAGCCTTGCAAGGATAGATTCCACATACTCTCTCCTGCTGATTATTTTTTTCAGTTTATGGATTAAAAAGACTTTTTTTGTGTCTCTAATGACCCCTGAAGTGAGCTAACATAGGTATGTAGCACTCCTAGCAGGATACTGGGTATGAAAGACAAAATTCCACCAACTGAAAAATGTCAAAATTCTTTCACCAACATCTGACATCGATGTGATTGAAACCACCCTCTGTACTAGAGCAGGAGGCTTTATTTTTCAAGATGCAGTTAATGTTTCNTTTTTTTTTTTTTTTTTGTGCAGGCATGAAAGAGAAGGTTGTCTTCTCCCTGTAAGATTGACTTAATTTCATTTTTCTCTTGTGTCTGTTTCCCTCGGATCTGGCTGCTTTCATATTTCACTGTACGATTCTGAGGGGAACAAAGGCTGCAAACTGCATATGGAAGGAGTGATAAAAAAAAATAAGCCTGATGCTTGCAGGGAATAATCCCTGCTGAATAATCACCATGCACCTCTGCTTGCAAAGGCAGCCTCTGCTGGGGGGAAATGGGTGCAAAGCTCTGTAAGGTGGCATGGAGGGATGGGGATTTGTGTGACTTTTTCAGGCTTTTTTACCCCCCCCTTAAATATGTTTAAATGCAAGATTATATCCCTGCACCTGAAAATACATGTTTGTAGATAAAATATATGCTTGCATAAAGAATACAATTGGTGATTGTTGGTTGTTTGGGACCAGATTGTGGATGGGTGAAAAAATTCCTTCTGCTCCTCCCATTTCCCTCCCCTTTCACTCTCCTCTTCCTCCCATTCTTGACTCAGTTCTATTCTGAATAATTAACAGGAATAATTAACCCCTCTGCGCTTTTTGAAGGAGACATTTGCAGGGTCTTTGATTCTTTGCTTTCATAGACCTGCCAAAATTCAAAGGGGAAAAAAAGAACATTTTTCCACTGGAAGTTGGGGCATTCAGCCCAAACCAGGCACCATTTTGGGAAGGAAAGAAGGATTTTTATTTGATTTTCTTGTTTTGTTGGTTTTTTTAAAATTCATTAATCTTCTCTCCCCTGCATAAGCGCTGAATACAAATTTGGTTTATTGGCCATTTCACAGCTGTTGATTAAAATAGTTCATAACAAAACTACAAATGGGCATATTTGGAGGAGATTCACCCACAAGAACTGTCCAGTTTTCTACCAAATCAAATCCTGAAAATGCACAGGGAATTCAATGGCCCAGTGGACAATTAAAATAATAGATATGCCAAGTTCTTTCCAATAAAGACAGAGGAAGGGAGCAAAGGAAGAGAGTGGATAAAAGGTTAATTAAAAGTCAAGTTCTGTCTCATAAAACATCGGGCACAGAAGAAAAACAACAAAAAGGCAACAGGGTAAAACAAAAGGATAGCTTAAGATTATAAAAAATAAAAAAAAATCTATAAAAAAATCTAAAAAGAAAAGTAGGAAAAGAAGTTTTCTGCAGATATTAATGTGAGCAACAGAATATGTTTCAAACGTGGAAGAACCCAATAAAGTAGAAAGCCAGGCCTGCAGGAGACAGCCAAACAAATTTATTGACTGAGGAAGCAGCCCTTGATAAATAATTAAAGAAATTATTTGCTTCATTGTTCTCTGGGGAGCTCAGGGGACAGCTGCTGGCAGCTGCTATTCGTCTTCATGGCTGCTGAAGGCAGCCTGGCATGGAGGGCTCCCAGCACCCGCGGGGTGGGAGCAGCCAGGCACAGCTCCCTGCTCTGCTGCCGTGGCAATGCAAAGGCAGGGGGGCTTTCCCCACATTTCTGCCCATCCCACTGGAATCTGGATGTCTGCTAAGTGCTGCACTCCGTGCCATGAAGCTGGACAAGTCAATTGAAACCCTTATCTTGGAGGGAAAAAAAAAAAA
>VZUA01011897.1:5148-17086 GCA_013401035.1 Horornis vulcanius | reverse complement strand
GTGTCAGGCAGATAAACAGTTGTATCTGCCTGGTTAGAGGATGAAAACCACGGAGGCTTGTTCCTTACTCTTGGCAAATGGCACTCAGTGCTTCATTCAAAGAGCTTTTTCCAGCGCAGCATTTATTACTGAGTAACTCTTATCCCACCTGAGAATGCCCAGAGTTACCTGTGGAATTTGCCAGTTGCTTCTGGCACACCTTAGAATGTGTTGTTAATGGCCTGCACTGATCTCCAGCCCACTGCCCTGGAGTTTTTCATCTCAGAAGCAGACGAATCTAGGATGTTTTTCTATTTTGAAAATTAGCCTGTACTAAAAGTAGAAGCAAATTCTTAGGATACTGTTTCTAATTGCTGTTTCAACATGCTATTTTTTGGCATACAAAACATCTACCAGATGTGGCTTCTTTCTTAGACAGTCCTTTCTTATATTTCCTTTTTAGAAATTAGGTGTCATTTAGCCACAGATTGTGGTTAAGTATTTGTTTCCATTTCCTTTTATTTAATAAAATTCATTTGTAATCCAGTTTGGAGGTTTTTGTTTTCTTTTTTACAAAAGAAAGTGAAAAGAAGCAGGATGACATTGAAATGCATTTNCTACCAATACAAAAATTAAGGGCAAGATCCTTTTGAGGGTTAGCAAGTATGGAAACCCACACCTCTCCTTTCTCTTTCACCCTCTGTAGTCACATACAGAAATCCATTTCTCTACTTTCATTCATTCACTGGTCAAAGATTCCCTGGATAACAATTTACTGTTCAGCAATCTTTAAGCCATTTGCTGCCACTTACTGGATAACTAGACATCCTGCTTCAAAAAAGGGGGAAAAAAGGGAATCAGGAGTGGGCTTACAATGAAATTCAAAGTAGGAATCACCTTAAACCTGTGCCAGTGTAAGAAAAATGTCAAGGGCAAAATGAACACTGAAGTTGCTCCACTCACTGGAGACTGGGTTTTTCATTAATGAGTTACAGCTATAAAATGCCTGTAAACTGCAGTGCCCCATTTCACTTCCTCCTCCTCTGCCCTGCATGAATCTCTTGCGAGTGGGAGAAGGCAATCGGAATACCAAAGGAAAAGGAGATTTAATGCATTAGAAGAAGAGCTGGAGATAAAGTAACACCTACCAGGAAGAGAGGATAGTTTTTTCCTACCTTTTTCATTTTATTTCAATGTGATTTTATTTCCTGAGGATAATAGTACAGATAGCATGGTTATTTCCTCAATGAAATGAGATGTTAATTTTGTTTAGATGAACATGGAGAGTTTTAATACCAGTTGCCATTAAAAAAGAGATGGCTAAAAGAGCATTAGAAGCTGCAAAGTCAAATATTTGCAAGTAGTATATAGGACTAAAAGGATATAAATAAGATACTGCATTTAGACTATGGCTATTCTTTAGTCACACAAGAACATTTTGCTGGAATTGCTGCCCAGCTGGGAATGGGAGGGTGAGGTACAGGAACATTTGGTCTATCCTCGGTTTTGAGTCCCTCTTTCCTTGCCCGCTATGCACTACTGAGACCCTGATCTGAAGGAAGAATTATTAATTTGTTCCCAGGCTGTCCTGAGGAAGTGTTATCCTATTATCCAAGTACAACACAACCCCAAATTAATTCGTTTTTCCCATTGCCTTGAAGAGAATTGCTGTGAATTTCTCATTTCACAGCTGACAGCTGAGATGCAGTCAGAGATGTCCACAATATTTTCATGAAGGAAGCAGCCAGCTCTCAAGCAGGCAGTCTGGCAGAGTGAAACACTATCAGTAGCCACTTTGGAAAAGCCTGATTTTAGCAGCTTGTCCAAAATTTCTGTGACAGAGCCAAGGACAGAGCACATTTCTGAATAGCAACACCTGTTTTCTTGGCTATGCCTCTTTTAGCTCCCTGGATAACATGGCCAGGGTCCAAGAACTTCCATCAGTCAATAAACCTGATCCATCCCAAAAAGAAGCCTTTGATGTCAGTCAGTTGAGATGGGAACTCAGGACAATACCAAGTGATCAAATATTTAACTCTTCCAAACTGGATATCAATAGCCAGATTTTGAGGTTGGAATAGAAAAAATTCAGCTGCCTGGAAACCTTCCTGACAGGTCAGGAGATGCCAGATCCTGTTTTCTGGAGAAACAAACCAGTTGAACTGGGTAAGCAGGGAAGGTCTTGGGCCAGTTCCCATTTATGACCACCTTTTAATGAACTACAAAGTACAAAGACTGCGATATGAAAAGAAAAAGATGACCTTGCTGTTCAGTGTTTCCCATTGAACAGAGGGACTTAAGGTGCAGAAAAAGATCCTTCATTCCCATGGTGAGACCAGTAAGCAGCCCATTCCTCTGTACTGCCTTCTGACTTTCTCACTGATTCTCCCAGCATTTCTATTAATTATGTTTTGTTGTTTTTAGCAGCATAAAATGTTGAGAAATGGATTAATGAGAAGACTTGCTAGTCATCAATGTCACCCTGTAACACCAAAGCTGTCTCTAGTTCTATAAACACACAATTTACCTAAGCACAATGTTAAGAAACTGCAAAAAAGCAAAGCCTTTTGAAGCTGAAGGAAGTGTAAGCTAACACGGGCTGGACTTCTCTCAGACTGGTTTACATCCCACACCTCCATAAAGTAGAAAAGTATTCAGAAGTGGGGCATAACCAGGGAAGTAGCCTCCAGGGAAATCCTACTGAATTTATTCATTAATTGTTTCATTTACTCATTGTATGGTCTTTTTCTAAAGGAAAAATAAACCTAACCACGTGGTGTTTTGCTGGTGCTGTGCACACAGTGGCTGTGGACCAGCTAAGGAGTGATGCCCCAGCTCTCTTCCACTGCCTTCAGAGCTCCAAGGAAGACTTCATCCAAGGAGCAGGAAGGTGTCTGCTGCCTCTCCTTCACTGCCTGCACAGGCAGGAAGGCAGGGAGGAATGCTGTGCTGTGGCTTGAAAACAGGAGATGGGGAGATAGCAGCAGCTGCCCGTGGGTATGTGGGGTGAGGGAGCTCCCTTTTCCTCAATATTTGGCAATGAAGTGAGGACAGCCTGGGCTTTGAATACATCTTACTCAGGGTGGCTGTTTGGAGAGAAAAAATTCCATGTTCATTGATGATAGAAGTAGTGTTTGAGCTTTTTCTGAAGGCACAGCTGTTTTTAATGTAGCTTCAGTCCTGTTTCTGGTAATAAAATGACAAGTTTTGTTGTCTGTTGGCTGTAAAGAAAGTGGCACACTTTCTACTCACTGCTTGGGATGCTGCATTTCATGCCTTACTTTACAATGACTCACTCAAAGTATGATCAGAGCACTACGAAAAAAATTTTAAAAATCCAAACACTCAGCCCTCCTTAATCATCTTCTATTTAGATTTTTTGCTACTTTTAAAAGTAGATCTTGAGTGAAAATACTGCAACTCTACTGAGATTTAGCTTTTCCTTCTGCCAAGGATGTAACAGAAAAAAGACTCATAGTGAGGAGAGGCCACAGGCTCCGAGGGGAGCAATATGTCCATTGCAACTCCCCCTCTGACATTTCCTTAGGAAGCGAATTCTGCCAGCAGATGCCAAAGGTAAACCCTACCATATGCCTGACACTACATCCACCTGGTTAACATATTAGGATCAAAACAGAAGAGACAGCACATACTAATGCACAGACATCCAAAGACAGAAAAAAGCATAAGGAACAACCTAAGATTGTTAGGAGGATCTCTGTGCACCAGCTATGTTTAAATTTCAGATTAATATGCAACTGCAGTAGCACAGAGGCTCAGGGACTACAGGAAGGATGCATTACCTACAGAAATCACATGCAGCACTGGCATTCAGAAGCCTGAGGGAGTTGGTTTCTGCAGTGATATCACACATGCCACAAGAAACTATTTCAAAACCACATGAGGTCTGACACCACAGCCTGTCCTCCTGCAGCTCAGGCACCAGTGTGAGTGCCTGGCTTTATTAAAACTGCAGACATCAAACTGGCTGCCATGTCTGCCCAACTGTGTTTAAAAACCCCCTGACAGAAGAAGGTCAGCACCAACTAGGTTGGATACAGCTCTGGCTGTGGACGTGCTATGAGCACCG
Organism: Horornis vulcanius; assembly: GCA_013401035.1. Taxonomy (NCBI): domain Eukaryota; kingdom Metazoa; phylum Chordata; class Aves; order Passeriformes; family Scotocercidae; genus Horornis; species Horornis vulcanius. Next base: position 13,017 of record VZUA01011897.1, on the reverse strand, counting down.
GATGCAAGCTGCTGCAAAGCCAGAAACAAATGCATTCAGCCTTTCCCAAGGCCAAGCTTAAAAGCCAGATGAAAGGACAGATTCAGCCTTTTAGCTGCTCTATCTCAGTGTGCAGCCAACAGGACTTGAACTCAAAGCCGTGGTCTGAAGGAGGTCCCGCTGCTTGGCTGTGCAGGGCTGGTCTGTGCAGAGCAGCAGCACATCTGTGCAGGGCTGGTCTGTGCAGAGCAGCACATCTGTGCAGAGCAGCAGATCTGTGTAGAGCAGCACATCTGTGCAACCAGAGCAGGCAGAGGGGCACTGCTGGGGGCACTGGGAGCCAGGACGTGGCCACCCCCAGACCTCCAGACCTCTGGATGTGGCCCTGAGTTTCTCTGTACCTGGGACATTAGGCAAAGGAGACATTTTACAGAAACAGGCCAGCAATGTGTTTTGTTAACCTGTGTGACTGAGAACGGGGCTGTTTGTCTTGTGTTTTCTACTTGAGAGAACAGCTTTCCTCCAGCAACTTCTTCCCTTTAGTTCTAGGTGTACTGGTTTGACTGTAACAAGCAAAATATAAACAGAAGTTATTCATTCTTTTAACAGTCTTCTTCTGCCTGATTTACACTTTTGGGTTTTGCCTTTAAAAACCTTTTTCTACCACAACTTGTGCATATTCTCCTTTTCACAAATACTTGTGCATAAATATGTTTATATGTCCAAACACACAAATACAAGTACTTACACACATATCCCCTACAACATTCACTAGACTGCAAATGCTAGTGCTTTAATATTTGTGTACATAATGTTCTGTTACAGCTCATTTTCAATGGCATATTAATATTAATTTTCTCAGATTAGATTTTAAAATTCCTCTTCTTTCTCATTTCTGATTGGTTTTAAAATACCAATAAATGTCCAAGATGCAGTGGGAACATTGCATGGGTCTTCCTCTATTCCTTTCAGCTCCTTTAGAGGAGTAAAATATCTTTGAAATGCTTGAAATTATTCAGATTTTGATTGTTATTTGTTGCTCTCTCTTTTTTTTTTTATTTTGCCACAGACTAATTCAATTTTGATTGTCTTCCATAAAAAGTAGACTCATCAGAATTAAAATTTAAAAAAAAAACCACCCTAATGTGTGATTATGCATATTTCCTCTATGAATTATTTCATTTGAAATAATTAATTGATTATTTCTACAAGTCAGCAATTAATGAAAAAGTTTCGATAGCATTACAAATCTGAGCATTAATATATTGATTGACCAACAGGTCACACACCATTTCAATATTCTTCTACCTGAGCCTTTACACTGAGAATCAGAGTTCTACTCTGAGAATAAGATTTCTGCTGTAGATTCGTGCTGTTACACTTTCTGCAAACATTCTTGTCAGGATAGAGCTACTTCTTCAGTTATTTACAGGCTTCACATTTCAAAGGGAAACATCCAAGACAAATATGCAGCTATTAATTTAGGAATTGTCTTCTCTGCAAATGTTGGTCAGTCATTTTTCTTTTACAAGAATTTGCATTTAAAAATGGAAACAAAATAACAAAATAAACTTATATCAGAATTCAGACATATATATATAGACAATGCTTTGTAATTTCTTTTTATTCTCAGGGCAAGAATATGATCNAGATAATATATCAGTTTAGTTCACCTTAAGCATTTTGTTTTTTTTTGTAGTTTTGTGTCTCTAAATATTTTGTACAAACATGTTTTAACACAGAACATTCAGCTAATCACCACTGACTTGCATTCCCTTTGTCCTTGATTTTGATGTTCCCTATTGATAAGTCATTTCCACTGTGGGACTCTGCAAGCACGCTCAGGGCAGAGATGGGGTGTCCCTCCTCCCTGGCCAGTCCCAGCTGCCTTGTTGTGTGTCAGGCAGCCTTCCAGACTCTGGCTAAGTGTATGTTTGCACAAGGACTCCTTGAATTCCCCCTTCTACGGGTGACTCAGGTGACAGGAATTCAGCCTTACCCTAGTTCATGCTCAGTTGCCTTTATAACTTGTCCCTTAATTAACTGATGCATGCAAGAAACTCGTTCTCCTACCTATTCAAAAAGGGGCCATGCGACATTAATCCGTGGACTTTTACTGTATCAACAGTCACCAGCACAAATTATTTCAGCTACCTGACTTGGATAATTTTGGATAGAAGTGAAGTCTCTCTGCATAAAGAAACATTGTTTCAGACCAGCCTCTCCTATAAGCACAAATACAGATTTAAGGCAAATTTAAGAGAGTTCCCAAAATGTCACGGGATACTGAAGTTTCTGCATCCCAAGATGTTGAGCAGTTACCTCAAAGAACAAACAGCTCTAGCTGAACTTGTGGGAGTATTTACCAAAACAAGTAGCCCAACACAAAGCAGTGAGTTTCAATACAGCCAGATAATAAACCTGGGTCTCTTCCTTCAGGACTAGATTACTCCTCTGCTCCCACCCTCTGCTTTTGTACGTTGTCAATGAGTGTTGTTAACCACACATCATAGTTAATTCTAGAAATTACTGCATTTCACTTATGAAAAACATATAATGGTATAGTTTTATGTTATCTTTTATTCTCTGACAAAGCCTCACAGGCCTCTCTGTCCCTCCCCATCCACTGTTCCCTGCTGTCCTGGCAGTCGTGCCAACAATGACTCTGTGCCTGGCAAACTGGATCAGTGAGCCCATCTTTTTACTGGCTTAAAAGATCTCCAAAAAAATTTCAAAACAAAACACACTCCGGGCTGCACTGCTCACAAAGAAAATGTAACATGAAACTACAGCCTCCCTCAACCCCTCCCTCAAAATAGTCTCAGTTCTTTGATGAATGAAATACACTGAGTTTTCTCACCATGGCTGTTTTAATTCTAGTTCAGGAGGGAAAATGTCAGCATATCGGGTTTTTATAAAAGAACAGAAAATCCATTTCCTTTTTGGGGTCAATTAAACAATTGGTGTTCTTTCAAAGAAGCAAAACAATATTTTTAATGGCAAAAAAATGAAAATAGTGACTTTTAGTGGTATTCTTCAACCCTATACTTTTTTTTTTTTTTTTCTCAAGACTTTCCTTTTTCTTTTCTTTTGTTCATCTTGTGGAGGGAAAGGAAAATTTTAAAACACACAAGCTTCCTATCAGGCCTGCCTTATCTCATCTTGAGGGTTTCCTTGTCTTGGGCAGAGCTGAAGCTGTGTGAAAGCCACATGCCTTCAGCCACTCCCTTGCTGCCTCCTGAGCAGCCAAGGACAGAAATGCTGGCATCTCACAAAGAACTGAGCACAGAAAGACCTGAAAATCTTCTGACCTGCATCAGTGTGATTCTTTGCACCAGTGGAACAGTGCTCTCCTGGTTTGGATGAAAACGTTCCTTCAGCTCTCTTGTTCTCCTAATAATCAGAGGTTAACTCCACATCCCTGTCCTCCAGAGTGTCCTGGTTGCAGCCCCTCCCCCCAGCCTCCAGTACATCTTACCACCTCCACAGCACTGTATGTCCCTTTACCCATTCACCAGAGACCATCTGGCACCAGGATTCCATTTGCCTACTCTGCCTACTCTTGAAAATAATTGCAAATCCTGGCCATTCTTCAATCAGACTTTAGGCAGAGAACAGAAAACACCAAAATGCCAGATGCTGCATGTACCCACACCCTCCATCCATCCACTGGTCACTCAGGATATCCAGCATCCCTGATTTGAATCCATTCCCACTCTGTTCCCCCAAACTTCATGACTTTGGGCTGCCAGTTGCCTCCCATGGCTCTGAAAAGATATACTGCAAGCAGAGGCACGGGTTCACATGAGTAGTTTGCAAATCTGCACATCAGTTCATTCCAAAATATTTGTAAGACATCACATGGGGAGCTGTGAAGGACTTAGCAGCGAGATAAGCAATGACAGCCTGCCTCTGCTGACAGCTGGAGCAACAGGACCAAGGGAACAGCTTTGGCCATCTTCACTCTGAACCTGATGCCTCCTCAGGTGTGGACAAAGATTTTGGGTGGGAGTGAAGCCCAGCACAGGCAAGGGGCAAGTAGGATACACCAAAGTCCAGAGCAGGGCATGCACTGGGCTTTGTTTTGCTTTAATTCAGGCATGCTGAACCTGGTTTTCCATAGTCATGATCCTTCAAAGATCTCTTTGCTCCACCTGGTTCTGTGTATGGAAAAAAAGAGACCCAAAGGTCAAGCTTTTCAATGTGTATCCCAGAACAAGGATTTCTATATGCAAATGACAGAGTTTGGAAGTACATCAACATGGAAATGAAGACCTTTTACCTTCTAGCAAGAAAAAAACAACTTCCAGAGGAATATTTAACTGCATTTGCCTTCAGACAGCCATTCCAATGCGAATGAGGATGTGCTTATTTTGGCAAGACTCTCCTGAACTGAGCTGTTTTGTGTGTGGTTAGGAGAGTTGGATGCAGGCTCAGTAATTTGCTGCTTGAGGTAGGTAGCTCTTGGGAAGAGGCTGGCTAGACAGCCAAAATGTAGGTCACCAGTGGGTGGAGTTCACAACCTCCTAGCTCTGCTCCAGTCAGTGTGCAGAAGTTACATCTCCCACAGGATTTGAAATTGTTGACGAAGCCTGAAAGCTGGGCCACTAACTGTAAGTCCTTAGGATGATGATTTAATTGGTCACTCATTTATGTATGATGCTGTTCAATATCCTGTCTGTTCCTGGATTATCTGCTAGCTAGGAGAATGTCCATGTGCAAGGACATAGGTGTCACTCTACAGCGTCTAAACCTGCATGGGCATTTGGAGTTAATAAACAAAGTAAATATTGATAACACACTTGAGTACCATTAGTCACATTTTCAAAGTGTCTCCTTCCTATCATGCTCATGGCAGTTCAGAGCAATCTTTTGGCTCCTCAGCTCCAATGGCCATTCAACTGGCAAGGATTCGCAGCAATGATGGGTGAGAGCCATGGGGTCTCAGTTGTCTGGCCAAGCATTCAGCAAGAGCAGCCAGGGAGAGCACTAGTTTCTCAAATGACCCTTTAAAATCAGCTCTATATAGCATTGTGCCAGGTTTTATTGTTCTTGCTGCACGTATTTCAGAAAAAAACCCAACCCTCAACCCTTAATAACTTCTAAACAAGAAGCCAAAACAGCACACCCTTTTATGTTTACACTCCATAGCTGCCTTAACTCCAGGCGAAACCACTGCTGTATATCTGCATAATCTTAAACCTTAGCAAATTAGAAAATAAATATATGTGCATGCATTTGAAATAACACATTCTCCTTCAGGCTTTATCCCTCTGTAACTGCTGAAATTGTCTGACAGGGATGTTGCTTGCAGTCTTATCACACGGATCTGTGGCAAAAAGGCTTCAGCAGTGTGCAGTGCAGATGTACCATCAGGACTGTCACCAGGATACTTTGGGGGGATTTGTAAAAACCAGCTGTCCCTGGAGGAGATTGCTGCAGGAGCAGAAGCCTCCTCTGCATGTACTATCTGCACAGACATGGGGTTACTGCATATGGAGCTCTGATACATCAAATATCGGAATTACTGCCTAATATCCAGCAGCTTCAGTCATCTCTGCCAACAGGAAATCTGACCAGGCTGGTTGAGAAGTGGTCTGACTGATGTCTCTGGGAGGTGTAATAGCAGGACTCATGAAACAAAGCTGGTGAGGATACCTGGTGCTGGAAGTTTAAACAAGCAAGACTTTAATTCTGACCAAGTCATGTAAAAAAATGCTTTTGCCATATTGCTTCATGTTTGCAGTCTTCTACCCTGTGGGAAAAGGGTTAATGACTGTAGAAGAAGATATTTCATATAAAGAAAGCACTACTGGCACCACTAGCAGCCCTACATCAGGATACATTGTGATGTGTATGCCTGCCCTTGCTGCTGACTGTGAATGGTCTCAGCCAGGCACAATCATCTATCAGAACAGTCCCTTTGAAGGGTGGGGACATGCAGTTCATGAGACCAAAGACAGAAATAAAATAGTACCAACATGCCCAGTATAGGCTAGGCAAAGAGGGCACATAAGAAATTTTACAGGTAAAAACACAGGTGTCCCAGAAGAGTAGATACTGTGGGACCAAGAAGGTTTGCTGCCACTTGCATCCAGGTGGCCAAATTCCACCTGGGTTGCACATTAGGCATCTGATTGCTTTTCTGGACCAGGCTGCATACAGAATTTACATAGGAAATCTGAGGCAAAGCAGGAGATTTGTCTCTGATTTTCCAACTCCCAGTTCAGTGCCTTACCCACAGGTGCCACCTCCCGCAGTGGCTCTGAGCTCATATGGATGCTGGAGTTCCTCCAAATTAGCAGCGATACCAGAACGGAAATAGGCCCTTTCAGCACAAAACAAACACCAATAGTCCATAAATGCTAATGATACCATTGAAGTGTGCTGTGCTCAGTGAATTCAGCCTCTCACCTCCAAATACTGGCAGCTGAAGTTTCTTTTGTCTAAGATCAAACACTGATTACTTTAATGGACTTTGTAATCCCCAGTAATCTATTTTAACACTATGGTTAATATCTGACAATTATGCTAGATTAACATCAAAGACTAATGGAAAGACTGGGGTAAATGTATTCACAACAGTCATCATGTGGTTCAACACGGAGATGTTTGCTGTCAAAGAAAGGTTTTCTATTATAAACAAATATATTACTACTAACACTTCTGTATAACATGTTGGAGTAGGAGGGGGGCCTTTTGCTACTTCCAATGTCAAGTAAATAAACCACACACAAAAAAATAAGGTTTTGAATGTAAAAAGTCTTAAAAAAAGTATTAAAAAAAGAAGAAACATCTGCAAAGTTCTGCCTCTTCTTGCCTCCAATTCATGGTCACAGCTTTTGTTTGTAGTTGCCCTGACTGTCCATTCAGTACATAAATGGCCAGCCAGAGATTAAAGCCAACAGGATCAGATTTCATAGGATGCTCTGGTACCTAAGGAATGATGGAAGTGTGAGACAAGATACAGGAAAGAGTTTCACCCTCACTGAAAAATTACAAGAAAGAAAATCTTCAGCCGGAAAACACAGTGTGGAGAAAAAAAAAAGAGGATACACAGATTTTATTCATATATGTCTGCTCCATTAAAATGACATTTGTTGAAATACGTCATTAAAAATGACCCCAGAAGTTCAAGGTTCCTTAACTAATGATGATTCTGTCTCACAAACTGCAGGCACTGAAACACTGGACAAATTCCATTGAGCTGTGCCCAAAAAGTCACTACGACAATACACATCTAATATTTTAGGCAAAATATTCCATAACAGCATTTTTTAAAAAAAAAAGAGATTTCTCCTGTTTCCACTGCTTGTATTTCATGAAAGGCTAAGCAGGAATCATAGCTGTGTGTGCAGATACTGAAGCCCAAGACAATGGCCAAAACATGGATTTCCACTTCTGTCTTATGATATTTTGATCAGTACACAGACCTATTATTTTTCTGTGTTACTTACTAATGATCAAATCCTGCATACTACTCGTGAGAGTCTGACTCTGTTATTTGTTCTTATGTCTTTTTATTATGTCATAATACAACATGTCATAATGTTATGTTGTGAATATTATACATATTAGTATATTTTATGTCATATTATTATGTCTGTGTTCTGTATCCCCCTCAGGTATTTCTCTGCATTGATAAGCCTCATCCATTTATTTACACAATTTGTTTGCTTTCTCTCTGTGGCCTTGGTGGTTCCCTCAATGCTGGCCCTAACTCCAGCATGCATTTCTCCTTTAGGCTCACCTTTCTCCTTGAAGTTATTTGAATCCATTAATGCTTAATGGAACAGCAGTACTGTCCTTACAAATGTTGCAAGACCAAATTTCATGAATGACATAGTGAATAAGAAAACACTGTTTTAGTTAAGTTTCTTCTTCTGCTGA
>VZUA01011881.1:0-17484 GCA_013401035.1 Horornis vulcanius | reverse complement strand
AATGAAACAAAAGCTGAACCATAAATCAGCTGGTGTTCATTATAATTTACATACGTGTATGTAATTGGAAGTGAATGGAGCAGTAGAAAAATACCATCATTTACTATCTTTTCTTAAGAATTGTCTGTAAACATTTATGTGTTAACTGTAAGCTAAGTCACAGCTGTAAGTTGATGTCTTTCAAAGACAAGAAACTGCAAAGCAGGTCCCGTCATGGATCCAGAGACTCCACTAGAACGTTGCTCATTGGGCTATTTNTCCCCTGACCTTTTCCTTGTTTAAGTGTGGAGTCAAGCATGTTAGATTGAAATGCCTTCACTGTTGATTTAAGACTAAAAAAAAAAAAAAGACTTTTCATTGGGGCATTGAGTCTAGGAAGCACTCGTGGGTTCCATTTAGTTTGCTTTGCTGTTGTCATGGTGAACTCCAACACAGAAGTGGAAATAAAATGGCCTGAGGTACTAACATTTGCGGCTCTTCCTGCTGCCTGCAAAGTAAATATGAGTCTGTAATCTTAAATTCTAGGATGTAGTTTTAGAGTATGTAATGAATTTCTGTCCCTAAAATAAATGTAAATTTTGAAAATGAACCCTTTGAAAAATATATTTATTTAAGACTATAAGATCACATTTCAATAGTTAATAGTGTGGATTGTAACTGCATGTTGTTGCTTTGAGGATATATATCTTGGTGCTTGGCTTTCCCGAGGCAGACTCTAAGATCCTGTAATCCTTCCTGGTCCAATGGTAGGGACAGTCTCGTAAACATGAGAGTTTTCTCCATAAAGCTGTCCTTGCAAAATATATCTGTGCAATTAACCCTCTGTCACTCTGTTCAGCACTGGCTCCCACAAATAAAATGTTTCACTATTCAATGCGTCTAATTTAAATTAAGTCTTCAGATCAGGGTGGTAATTTCTCTGTCTGTTTACATCTGTGGTGCTATTTAAAGATGTCATATTGTTGACCAAAATCATAACTTAGCAGACATATTTTTATTCAGTAATGTCTGGTGAGGCTATCTGTTTACAAGGTGAATGGGGAGAAAAAAGTGCATTGCTGGAGGGGCTGGAGAACTTTTTTCAGTCTTTGTATTTTCTGAGGTGCTGTGTGACAGAGCTGTAAATGATAAAGAAATTGTGCAATGTGTCCAAGGCCTCCAGTTTCTTTTGCAACAACTCAAAGGAGTAGGAAGAAAATGGAACATTTCCTAAGATTTCTTCTATTTGAAAGCCATGCTCAAAGGTTCTGTGAAGAATGTCCTATTGCTAGCCAGGTACCAAGACAAGACGGGACTCAGGCCCACCCAGATTTCCTTTGGGCCCACTTATGTTGCTACTTTGGGCACGTGAAATGACCTGAGAATAGGCATAGCTAACAAGATGACTTGTGGCAATGTCCATTGGGATCTGGGATCACATCTGTCACTGCACATTGCACTGCCTTATCTCTCTGCAGCTCAGAAAACTCTCCTCTTGCAGCTCAGAATAATCCTTCCTTTAGGTGATGTTTCTGTCTTTTTCTAGCTCTTCTTACATGACTTCACTTTTCTTAAACCATGAAATATATTCCTTCAGCACTGGAAGAAGACCTGCAAATATATCTGTCATTGGCCTCAATTCGGGCTGTGGGAATGCGGCAGAACTGTCCCAGTAGTTAAATCTGAATCTGTCAAAGCTGATGTTTCATTTCTCTATACATCTCCCTACTCACATCCCCAAAGTTAGAAGCTGGGTCTTAGAATTACTTGAGTCTGTGTACACAATTTTGTACTTGGACCTGAAAGCTTAGGACAACTCTGGACTATTCAGGGCTTTTCACCTTGGCCAATCTGTATCCCATCTCAGCCTGTGTGGCTGGGTGTGTGTCCTGTCTATATCACCCACACGTTGAAGCAGGTTCTAGCCAGTGATCATTGAGGAGAACATTTGTGTACACAACCCAGTGTGCACTCAAGATGTAGTAGGTTTTAGCTGTGTTCTTGCATGTACATGAGTGATCTGATGTTTTATCACTTGACGTACGAACTGAGCCAACTTAAATCACTGGGAGAGGAGTGATACCACAGGGGAAGATGCAAACAAGCATCTGGATTTGAATCCAAGCATCTGGATTTGAATCTCTGGATTGAAATGTAATATGGAGGTGCTCTGTATGCACAGTGTTTGCATGGGAAAGGTGGAGGTTCAACAAGTGCAGTATGGAAGATTTCATGCCAGGAGGTGTTCCTGAGGTCCTCCTGAAAGGTTTCCCATAGGGCATATGAGTGTGGAACTGGTTAAATAGTCTATGAATCAGTACACATAGCTCAAAGAGGTAAAAAGTTAATGGAAGTGCTTTAGGATAAATAATGCAAAAGGAAACAGATTTAATTAAGGCATATAGCTACGGATGCCTAACAAGCGTGTAATTTTTTTCCTGAAAACTGCACTGAGCAGTTTTGGAATTTCTGTTATTTGATTGAGAAAACCATAAAGTGTTTGTGGACTTCTATGACTTGAACTCAAACAGGAGGACTAGAGGGTAGAGTCAGACATGTTTAGTATGCATTTATAAGCTCAGTTTCAGTCTGATCTTAAAATAAACCTGTAGCTAGGTGCACTTAACCATACATCATTGCCTCTATGGGTAGTAAATGGGATGGCAGAAGTTTGTCATTTAACTTCTTTTTTTTCCTTCAAACCCTTCTTGGGCAAAGCATTGCATTTGAATTACCTGCTGACATTTTATTATTGCTAAGAAAATTGTGAAAGGGGAGGAGAGAAAGGCTTTATTTTCACATGTCCTGAATAAAACCAAATCATTAACCAATTTAAGTGTTTATTTCATTATTATAATTGATGCAAATATCTAAGAAGGGAGGCGTGTGTTCTACTGTTTTTTATTACTGCTTTGCTTTTCACTGTTTTTTATTACTTGGTAGTTATGAAACAAGTATTATTGATGATGGCTTTAAAGCTGGAGTGTATAGTAGTAATTTAGCATCCTTGCTTTTTCTTTAAAATGCCTTAAGCTACTGGAAAAATCATATACTCCGTCACAAAATTTCCTGCCTTATTAGTTAAAAGAAAATATTTCCCTAAAGATATTTTCACATGTAATGCTATTTCCCATATTTCACAAGCTGTTTGCAGTTAAAACTTAATCATATTTGCCTCTCTGTCACTGAGGCTCTTTAGAATTACCTTAGAGATCTAGATATTATTTGGATATTTATAGCATAATTAGATTTGACGTATCATACTTTGTTTATCTCAGTTAATGCCTAAAGGCTTGATTCTGATCTGAGATCTGCAGAGGCATAGCACCAAATTTGGAGTAAACTGTATTGGAAATGCTAATAGCAGTCTCTGTCCAAAATAGTTACCCTGCTCTCCTCCTGTCTCCTAAGATGTGTTAGATTTGAAGGATGCATTTGTATTTTTTTTTTTTAAGAATGAGGTAATGGCAGGAAGCGGAGCCAGTCTGCAGCATTTTAGTCTTATGTAGTGGTACTCTCTGTAGATGCTACTGTGTAGCTAACATAAGACTACATTTTATTTTCTCAAAACAATATTTCTTTGATATTTCAAATATACCCTCCCACAAAGAGACACAGTCACCTGTACTTTTGATTTGTATTTTTTCTCTCCTTTCTTAGTAAAAAAGAGACCCAGACATAAAATTCAGCATTCCTGGAAAGCCAGGAATCTTCTCCCCAGAGATCTTTATTCTCATGAATCAATGAATTAATCATCACCCAGAATTTGCAGTTTACCCTCAGTAAATGAAAAAATTTTTGGTTATCTTTCTTCATATGCATTTGCCAAAGATAGCTGTAGGCTTCTGACTGCTATGAATTCACATCTTTCCTTGCTTTAAAAAAGTTTAGTGTGGTCCTACCATACTAGAGATACTCCCTATATCACTACAGCTAATGCTGCACTTCTAGAAAGAGTTGCAATGTGTGTTGGCTGACGATGCAACAATTCTTAGCACTGAGAACTAAGCAGCACACTGAATTACAACACAGAAATTTTTATACTTCCTTGTCTTGCATGCATTGGCAAAATGCTGTCGTCATTCTTCCCCCAGACACTTATTTCCATCATATATCTGATATCATAATCTTTAACAAAGCTGGTTTATCATGTTGATCTTGAAGGCTGATGATATTTGAAAGCAGGAGCACTTTCATGCCTACAGTGTTTGCCCACACTGAAAGTCTGGGGAACCCTCCTGTGTTCAGCCCTGAGTGTAGGACAGGAAAACCCTGATGTAAACTGTTTCACATCCACACTGCTTTTGGTTGAATCCCTCAAATATATGTGCCAAAAAACGAGAGCTGCTACTGCTTAGCTCATCCCTGATTTAGGTGTTGGGTAATGCAGCCCGTGGACTCCGATTGCTGGGGATCTTTCAGTTTTATAACTGTCTCGTCTTGTCATTTGAGCTCTGGCTCAGGGTCAGTTAAATTCCATGGCCATAGTCATGCTTTGTGGCTGCCATCCCGCTTGTGAAAAGAGCCCTTTTAACAACAGGTGAGACTCCCAAAATGTTAATGTATCAGCAGTCTCTTTCAAGACATGGAATGCATTTGTGGATTTCTTGAATGAGATAAAGTAGGGGAGAGATGTTTTTGAATTACCTGTTTTAACAGACTGAGAATATGCAATTGTGTCTTGAAGGTTATTTATAGTGTTATGTTTTTATGGAAAAAAATAGTATGCTAAATTGAAGTTTGCTGACATGCAGTACAAGTTTAGCTACACTTAAAAAGAACAATACACATAAAATACTCCACAATTCTCATAAAAATACAAGCAGAGAGACTGATTTTTTTCTGGTTTAACCTTTAGATGAAGAATGCTATTTAGTATTCATAAGGCAGAGGCAAAAGTCTTGCTTTTTGAATTCTGGTGCGCTGTTGAAAAATGGCTAATGCTGAAAATCACTATTTCTATAGAATTTAATTTCTTGTTGGACTGTTTGTGTCATTTCAGAGAAATATGGCTTTATTAAAGAAAAGACAAATGAATATCCTTTACTCATTAGTAAGAGATTCTGCATACACTAATTAGCACTATGTTATTTTTCAGATATTCAAATTATAGTGTAGAGTGAATTTTAATTGCTAATGATTTGTACAAAAGTTATCAATTTCATTTTTACAGGATGTTGGTACTGTGGAAAGTTATTAATGCATTAGGTATTTTAGACAAGAGCAGGGCCATAATTATTGCTGCTATTAGTATTCTAGCTTTTTCCAGAATTTACTGAGTGCTTTAGAAATGCAGAAGACAACATAGCCTACATCTAAAAAAATGCATAAAACAGCGAGACCAGATGTAATATGCAGAGAGTCAGATTGGTGGTAGGCAAATGTCTCATTATTTCCAGGTTTTCTCCTGTCTGAGTCTAAATTTAACACATTTGTGGTATTTAAGCCGTTGCTGTCTACACTGATCCATCTAAATCAGGAGTGACCAGCCTGTGGCTCTTGAGTAGGCGACAGGCAGCCCCAGCCCCGGCTGCGTGCGGAACCACCATGAGGCTGTTCATCACAGGCATCACTGGAGAAATAAACCCCACGGCCAAGGGAACTGGAGGGTGCTGCTGAGGCCAGAGAGGCTGGGCTGGGTTGGGAAACGCTCCCATGTTGTGCTTTGTGTATGAAATGCTTGAAAGCTTTGGATTTGCTTCCCTGCTCCACTGCCTTCTAGCCCCATTCAGGGATGAGCTGTCTCTTACTTTCATTCCCATGAAGTGTGATGACCCAGCATGTAGTAGCAGCTGGAATTTGGGCTGCGTTTAGCCTTTTTCCTGCAACACTTTTTGCTGGGTGAATATAGGCTTTGTACCTATGGGCCCTACAATGCATATCTGAGAGCTGCCATAGGAAAGAAGAGTGACTCAAGGAGACACCTGGCATGGAGTGGGAAGCTTTTCCCCACATTTCAGAGCAGGTGATCCCATTGGAGCTGAACCATGGAGGAGAGTGAGGGCATAACTGTGAGAAATGTAACAAATGAGGTGTGAATAATGCCTTCATGACTATTTGCTTTCAATTTGCTACAGCTGGAGATCTCAGAAGTAACACTAGTGAGAGCTCAGAGGTGATGCTGTGATGAGAGGCAGCAAGGGAGACCCTGTCAGAGATGACTCTTACACGGACCAGAAAGTAACGTGTGTGATTTCTGTCAGGCCAGTGTGCAGGCATCACTGTGAGTTGAGCTGGTGAAGGTGCAATAGGAGAACAAAGCAAAGAAGATGTCTTATATGCAGTGTGAGGAAAAAAAAAAGTATTAGACATGACTTGTGGAGGGAGGAAGATGAGGAAAAAGGGGTCAACATTGTGTTGGGCTATATCAGAACTACATGGTGAAGCAATTCCTGAAGGAAACAGAAGAGCTCTGTTTTGCCATGGTGAGTTGGGCAGATACTGTGAAATCATGATTTAGGTTGATTTATAGAACTGAATAAAATGAGACAGGCCATCACTGAGGAGGCAGCTTTGCTGTGAGTCACCTATACAAGACTATTACCTAACAGTGTGTCAACATGCAAAATTGAGGAAAAGAAAAAAAAAGAGGAAAAAAGGCAGCTTCAAGAGACATCAGTGAATATAGGTAGACAACTGTATTTGACTGAGCCAAAAAATATAATGACTGTTCTCACTGTTTTCCAGTTTCTCAGCTCATGGCAAATTAACATGTCAATCAGTTTGAATTTACTAGAACTGAAAATCAGACCTTCAATACTGAAACAAAGTCGCATACATAAAACAGGCAGAAAGACCCAATAAATAACTTATTTGACCTTTATATATTATTTATAAAGGGCTATGCATGCAAAGCACTAAGCATCTTCCATTTTCAATAACCAGCCTGCAGCAGATCCCATAAAAGCATTGCTTCAGTCCCACATGGAAGGAAGCCAGGTTTATCAGGGGATTTACCTCAGGCAGTGGGATATGATGACTTCTGCTGCCTTATTGACATGAACCAGCTGTGTGGTGATACCCAAAAGAAGATTTTAAATAAATAAATGCAAAAAGTAAGTCTGTCTGCATGGCACTAGTGGCAAAATAACGACCAAAAAACCCCAAAGGATTGAAGTCCTCTGATACAAATTGATTTCAATATGGTTTATGTTTAAGACTTTCTAAGATTAATGAAAAGCAAAACCCCATAACCTTAAGGCAGATGAACCTGAAGTTATGGTTTATGCAGGGGTGCTAGCAGAGAATGGACCATCCAGGAAAATTATTGTAGGTCAGAAAATTATTTATGTAATGTACCACATTTATACCAATGAGCAAGAGCAAGTGGAAGCTGTTACAGTTGTGAAAATCCTCACATGAAAAGGGTTTACAGTCACAGTCAGGATTTGCAGGATTCCGCAGTGGGTTATTTAGGTACAGATTCCCCAGTGCCTAAATGGGCTGGGATCTACAGACTCTGCTTTGGATCAATCAAAAGTCTGGTACCAGAAGCTATGACTCTAGCACGTGTAATTTTAAATGCAGGTTTGGAAACAAGAAAGATCCTCATAGTTTTGTAACCCATTCCTTCTCTTAATTTACAGATATACCTGCTTGCCTTTCTCAGATCTGATCAGATTTCTTGTTATGATTAAAAAAAAATAAACAAGCACAAAAAAATTTAACTTCTGGAAATCTGTAAAAGACTCATCAAAGTTTTAATTAATCAATTAAATTAGGGCAAATACTTAGTTTATATCATGAGGATGCCTAGACAAGATTCTGTATTTAGTATCTGAACTAAAAATCTGTGTGTCCAATGTGTTATGGTAGATTGGTTGATAGCAAAGGCTCTTAACTTATAAATATTGGCTGGCTTAACAGTAACTCATCTCTTAGATGGGATGATAGAAATTTCTACTGGTGGAGGAAGGCAGTATTCAGCTATAGGCTGTATTTGCCCTTCTTGAGAGTGGCAGAGCATTAATTGCTCATGCTTTAAGCTTTACTAATGCAGAAAATTGTGTACATTTGGATTAGCGGGATTTCCTACAGAATTATGTTTATTATACAAATGACTTAAAAGTGTGCCTTTTTTCTCTCAAATCTTGAAGTGTTTTTTGTCTTCGTGAATTCTACATCTGCTGCAGTAGCTCAGTTTAGCTGCTTTGAGAAATCAGTTTTTTACAGTGCATAGATCAGATCTTCCAGTGTATTTTGAAAGTGTGATGGTCTTGGAGGTCTTTTCCAACCTTAATGATTCCATGATGTCCTGTTGGTATTGGGTTTCCCTCACTTCATGAAACTTTCTGAGTGTTAAGCTTGCAGTTCAGTGTGTCTGAGGCAGCAGAGCTTCCGCTTCTGCTTAGGAGGCAGTTCATCTATTCATTGGATGGAATGGCTGGATTGATTCTTCATATTTGTCTTAATTCATGTGTTCCATTCATTCTGTCCTGCTTGAGTGTGCAATTTGTGCAAGCCAAAGTATCCTTTCTATCGTTCTTTTCATTTCAGTGTTTGCAGATGATTACTTTTCTATCCTTTAGAAATGTTTCTTCTGATCTCTTTGAGGAAGGAAATTTAAAAGTATTTTTTCTTTGGAATCTTCTCTCTCCCCTTTGCTTGTCACTTTTGTATGTTTGTATTGTTTGGAAGGTTTTTTTAAAGAATAAAAGGAATCTCATAAAGTGTGTCATTGGCTGACCTTGGCTGAGGGCCACCTTAACAATTACTGCCATGGACAACACAAACATGATTTGGGGAAAATTAATTAAGCAGCTTTTCCCAGGGTCAACTGCAGCCTTTCCCTCCTCTCTTCACCTTGGCTGTAGGGCTCAGCCATGTCCTGTGGTGGGGCCCTCGGAGGCAGCCCTGGCCTTCCTCACTGTGGTTCCTGCAGCCCTCCTGGCCACTGCCTGGGTGTGTCACTCATACAAAGAGACATAATTCAGTGAAAACATCCAAAGAAAAGTTCTTCCCAATCCCAGGTACATTTTCTCCATTCTGTTTTCCAGTACTTTTGGGCTGTAGCTTTTTTCCAGTGTGGGTATGTGTATGAAAGCTTACTGTCTTGTTTTATATGTATCAATTTCATATTTTTCAAATGATATTAATTCCTAAGGTGCTTCTGCTTCTTGCATAAGTTAATCTCCCCCACTCACTGGTTGTTAACTTTATTTTCCTCCCCCCACAGTCAACTGTTAATTAGGGTTTACTGCTATGTATTTACCATAATTACTCTGCCTTTTGGTGGCCTGCTAGAGCTTCCCCATAGTTGCTGTTTAGTGTCAGAGGGCCAGTCCATGGCATTGGGCCTAATCACTTTTTCCTCTTCCAAAGCGCTTTGGGCATGAACCTGGTTGATGCCTGAATCCTTGCCCAAACCTTACTCTTTTACCCTTTTGGACAGCATTACCAATTCCATCTTGCTTCTTACTGTGCTTGTCCACTGCTTTCAGGAGTAAATATGCTTTTCTTCTTGGACTTCTTTTATTGGGCAAAATTGTTTCCATAAGCTTCTGACATTTGATTGTACACTGGTACAGCCATACTTTTACCTTAGCCTATTTTACATTTTACATTTTACACTTCTGTTAGGTGCATATTGATATCTCAGAGCTTTTTCCATACATATATATGTAACATTTATTATACATATTTTGATATATGATATATTAATATTTCCTCTTCTTA
Source organism: Horornis vulcanius (assembly GCA_013401035.1). NCBI lineage: Eukaryota > Metazoa > Chordata > Aves > Passeriformes > Scotocercidae > Horornis > Horornis vulcanius. The sequence continues at coordinate 7,830 of VZUA01011881.1, read as the reverse complement.
AACTTTAGCCACCATTATAAATGGTTTTATTATCTTCCCAAGACTCTAACTGTACTCTTGATTGAAAATTATGTTTTTCTTACTATGTTAGCTATCCTATATCATGATGGTTTCAAACTCCTGATGTTTCACAGCTACAGATGACTTAATTACTCGAGTCTGCCTTTGATAGGATAACTGAGATTGAACATGAGAATATTTAGACTCTGAAGCTGAGTTTTTTGGGGGAGCTAGTTAAACATTCCTGATCTGAGAAAAGCTTAACAATATAAAAGATGCTAAAATATCTTTGTCAAATCCATCTCTGGACAGCTTGTAAGCTGAACACTGTGCTGTGTACATGTGGTTTTAGCTTAGTGAAATGTTATCTTCTGAAGTATAAAAATATATTCACTGCAGGGCTCTTTTTAACAAGTTCAAAATCTGAGTCACCAAAGCTTAATTACAGAACAACTGGTATTTTGTGAAATCCTAGTCAGCTATTTTTGTCTTACAAAATTATGACTTCCTGTCCTTTTAAAACTACTACCTATTTTGATGCCCTTGTTTCAGCTCCTGGCAGGGATGAAGGTGTGTGTATTATTCATGATCCTTGAATGTCAGGTGTATTTGCAGTTGCATAGCTCTCAAAGTTAGACTGCTCATTTCTGAGGTTTTCTGAGTGGCACTAGCATCAGGTATGACCAAGCCACGTGTTAAAAAATCCTCTTTCTGCTTTGCTCTTAGACATTTATAGAAATAATGGAGTTCAAATAGTTGTATTATAAGGCATATACTTATATGTCTTTTGAATAAATTAGGATGGAAAATCAAAAACACTGTTCCACCACAGCTCCTTCTTCCCTCTACCCTAGCAGCATCATCCTTGTAATCATCTTGTTCAGAAGGCCAGGGCAAATGTTTTGTTCCATAATGGGAATTGTGGCCTGACCAGAGAGCTCTGTTTGAAGTGAGAATGAAAAATTGTCTGAAAAAGAAAATTAATAAGGAGGGACAGTTCTGAATCAAAATTTTCTGAGTCAGTTTAAAAAAAAATGAAATATTTTAATCTTATTTTAGACATAATTGTTTGTTTAGATTTTACTAGTGAAAGATGGAGTCTTCAGGTAGTTGTGAATACATGTCAGAAACCTCTACATTTATAGAAATTGTATTTTCCTAATAATATTCCTATTTGGATGTCAGAAAAAGGGATTTTTTTTCGATCGCACTCTACACCATGGTATTGCCTTTGTGGCTCTTCTACTGAAATTAGAACCATTAGTTCTCATTAGATATTTTTATTGTTTTGAAATTATTTGGTAGTCCTTGGTTTTTGACATGTGGGATCTCAAGAGATGAACAGATGAAAATTAGAGAAAGGTCAGTAAGTAATCATCTATGCAATTAAAAATACTTCATGTTGTTTATGAAAGCCAACCCAGAAAAATGCCACCATTTCTAATAACTTTTCTCTTGTGTTAAATACAAAAACTAAAAGTAATTATGGCAAAAACAATTTGACTGTGTGCATATACCCATCTAAGTAACCTTTTACTTCATTGTTTGTATATTGTATCATTCTCTGTTTTATCTCTATTATAAATCTAAACAATGTGCATCATGTAATAGATGTACTTTAAAGACAGTAGCCTTGAAAAGAGGAGGTATTTTGTCATTGCCTATGTGATGCAGTACAGCAAGGAGAAAAATTGGCAGCATTTTGGATAAGAAAGAGCCCTCTATCAGAGACTGCTTAAGGCATATCTCACTAGCTGCTTGATTTCCTGATTGCTCAGCATTTTGCAGAAGATTGGAGTTACACTAAAAGCAAAGTTATGTGGTTTTGACAAATTATTCACTATTCTTTGCTGCAAGGCTAGTGCAGAAAACAACTTGCACTTTCCTAGTTAGGCACAGAGGAGCTTTTAGGTGAAGCAAGGCGATAACCTCGCTTCACCCGGCCAGACGAGTGTGAACCAAAACACTGCTCAGTGCTGAAGTGTCACAGCACTCAGTGTCAGGCAAAATGTAAGCACCAGGAGGAGGCTGCAGTGCTGGTGTTTCACTCAGTAACCATCAGCAACCATCAGCTCATTGCTTTATCTCTAAAAAGAAGCATCCCTATCCACCACACGCTCTGTCGTGAAGTGCTCAGTGCTGTGACTGCCTCCCCTTCCCAGGAGCCCTGCATATCAGAAGTGAGGCTGGGAAAGTGGGATAGAACAGCAACAAGGATGATGCTTCATCTAGCTTGGAGGTGTCACCATCCTGCACCCTGCATCAAAACCACTTCCATAAAGAAAAACAGATGTGTCATTGCCATAAGAGACCACCTCCTGAAGGGAACACAAGGTCTAACATGTAGACTGGACCGACTTCTTAGGGAAGTCTGCTGCCTCCCTGGGGATCAGGTTAAAGATATGAAGAGAAAGCCTTCTACCCTGGATGTAGCCCTCACATTCTCAGATCATTATTGATTTATCAGGTAGGCAGTGTTGAAGATGCACCAAGAAGTCCAAAGGCAATCAAGAGATTTTATGGCCTTGGAATGACCAGTCAAGGGATGAGGAGCATGAGTCATGTTCTCTATCCATCCAGTTGCAGGGAATGATAAGGGAAAAAATGGGAAGAGCCAACAAATTCTCTTAAATGCATGTGCACCTGTGTGATATTCCTTAAATGCTAAATTGAAATATTTTTCAAAGACCTGTATTTTTTTTTCATAATCTTTACACCAACTTCAGGGTATTGATCACTTATAAAGTGTGTCCTCTATCTACATAGTCTCCTAATTTTCTTAATAAATTGAATCTGCTATACCTGAGTAGGAACTGATTTCCACAGTTGTGTTCTGTTACTGCTCTGTTCTGCCACGTACTTCCTTGAGGTAAGGCAAAAAGATATGACAGTAGAGAATGGTGTGACAGGATGGAATATAACCTCTAAAGAGCAAGGCCTTTGCACTATTCTGACATGTCTAGACCTATGCCTTAGGCTGTGTACAGTGTCAAATAATCAAATTGTGTTGTTTAAAATACTCATTGATATATGTTGTTTTATTTTCTGATGCTATGGGATGACTTCAGGCTAGATTTTGCCCTTGTGTGTGCAGAAGCAGTTTTTACTGACTTTGAGGCAAGGTGACTCCACACAGAAGTGGGATATTGTCTCTCAGCATTTATGACAATGCAATTATCTAATCAATTGGAGCTGTGTTTTTGCGACACCTCATAGTGCACCAAATCCATAATAAATGATCAGTCTGGATTTCAGGAGTTAGTAAGTGATTTGGAATAAAACATGTTCCTCAGTGTGTTCATAACATTTTGTCATGGGCTTGTCCATGCATAAGTGGATGTGACTTCCTTTGTGTTTCTACAGTTGCCTTACTTGTGGTCCAAATTTGTTTTGGGATAGAACAATATGATTATCAAGTGAAAATATGATTATGTTTTAAGTCCATATTTTCAGACACATATGTACATTTGTGTTCATTGACATTGCCATTGATAAGTCTTGGTTGTTAAGGTTTTGGGGGTGGTTTTTTTTTCCTAGTAGCTGAGCTGACTTTGATCATAGTAGTTAATTACTGCTTGCAATGTGCAATAAAAATTGTGACGTTTTCAGGTAAAATTTGTAAGAGGGACTGTTAACCAATATCAGTATCCTGAGCTGTATGAAAATGGCCAGAGACAGTAGATCAGAGTATTACTCACCTTGAGCACCAACCATGTGAGGAGAGGCTGGGGGCTCTGGTCTTGTTCAGTGTGGAGCAGAGATGGCTTTGGGGAGAACCTGACAGCAGCCCCCAGTGCCTATGGGAGATTACCTAGAAGATGGAACTGGGCTCAGTGAAGTGAGGCCAGGTGAGAAGATGAGATAGTGGAAGTAAAGTGAGTAAAGAAAGGTTCAGACGGAGTATTTTTTTTTTTTTTAATGTCTCTGTGAAGACAGGCAGTGGAACAGGGCAAGCAGATGCATTGTGCCATTTCTGTCCTTAGAGATTTTCAACCTTGGCCAGGTAAAGCCTGAGAATATGGTCTGACCTCAGAGCTGACCTCCTGTGAGCAGGAGACCTCCTGAGGTCATTCCCAGTCTGAACTATCCTGTGATCCTGTTCCTGCCCTCCAGACAGGTTACTTGATTTGATCTCAGTTAAACTCAAGGATAAAAAGTATCATGGTAAGGAATGTGAGATTGTGCTGAGTTTGTCAGCACTGAGATCAGAACATTATGACAAGGAACATGATGCTGGAGGAGATTCATTTGAGTCTCCAGTAGAGTCCTCTCTATTCTCACAGGCCACCAGCTGGCAGGCCATGCCTCTTCTTCAGTCTAGAATAAAGGAGAGAAGAAAATTAGGCAGCTGGTTTGGTTAAACTATCGCTTGATCGTATCATACTTGTACTTAGAGGAAGAATTAGACAGCAAGTGTGGCCGTGAAGTAGATGATCCATGCATTGAAAGCCAAGGAAGTAAAAGGACTGGATTTTTTTTTTTTTAATCTCCTCAATGTGATTTCAACAAGACACACCTTAAACCCAGCTGAACCTGGAAGGAAGTTAAATAACCCTTCCTAGATTACGTTTTATTTTAGGCAAAAGAGTAACTAATGCATCTCTTTCTTTTGTGAGTAGATATAGAGGCATAACTACTGTGGAAATGCTAAAAAATAGGTGTAGAAAGAGACTGTTGAGAAAATCAAGTTTTAAAAGGACAAGTTTTCTGTGCTTCTGTGTATTATACTTTTTCACAACAACCCTTTTATTTCAAATCAAGCTGTGAAAAATATTCTTTATTTTTCTTCTGAAGCTCAAATAGCATCTATGTTCCTTTGTTTACCTATAAGCAAAACAAATTATTCAGGCAAAGAGTAGTTATATTTTGCATAACTGTGTAGGAGAAAAAAATGCTTTGCTCTATACATTTTTCCTGACTGAGTTTAGATATGTCAGCATTTCTTTTAAATCTTTTGTAGATTGAAAAGTCATAATCAGCATGATCAGCATTTTCTAGACTTGAAGAGGTTGATTTTGGCCAGTAATTGAATATCTGTTTAATAAAACCATTGTGGTACCTAACTACTGAGTTTTCTGTATGATAGAAATGTAAAGATCATAAAACATTTTCAAGACAAGTATAATGGGACTTTTTGAAAAAACATACACCTATGGTAGCTTTGAGCTACCAGAAATTAATAGTTTTTAATGACAGAGGTACTTATATATGTTAGCATGAGTGCATTAAGAAATGTGTTACAATCCGTGTTCAGGAAAAACTTCCATTTCTGTTAATGAAATTTTGCCTGAAACAGAAGAGTAAGCAAGTCTCAGAGTGTAAGGAAAAACTTGCTTTATTAGAACTGTTTTGAGTACATCTTGCTGGAACCAATAAAACTGTGGAAAACCTTTTATAGTCCGGAGTTTCATGCCTGGGATGTTTTGATCTTGGAAGGGTTCTTTCCCAGGTGTTCTTCTGGTAAACAGAGGAAGAATGTTTTGTAATTATAGNAAGTTTACCTTTGTGTTACCAATCAAATTGGCCTCTGACATTCTGTATAAAGAGGAGCTCATCCCACAATAAAGGAGAACCCACTGACCACTTTCTAAAGGAGCCTGTGTCTCTTCTGTTCATGTCCGTTGCGACAACCTTTCATTTTTTAAAATCTAATTTTATAACTAAGTAAAAAAAGGATTGAACTTGGTTTTCTTAAATACTCTACTTATATTGGTTTCTTTTCCCCCAAAATGCCTGTAGGCAGTACCAATCCATTATCGTAAGGCAGTAGCTTGATCCTGCAGAGCGCTGTGGAGAAAAGCAGCGTGTACAGAAGCATTTCTGCGCTCGCTGTTTTGTGTGATTGGTTTGGTTCCACATCACCACAGTCACATTTCACCCACCAACTCTTCGGTCACTGTTAATATTTTTTCCTCATTTCTCTTTTCTGTATATAGCAACAGATTGACTGGGAATTATGAATGAATATATGCTAATTAAGACAATAAAGCAGTTTAAAGATACACAAATGTTAATAGGATTTGAAATAAGAGGTAGCTTGAGGCCACTGCTGTAACTAACAGGCCATTTAAAAATTATTAGCATCAGGCCCAGTGGACCAGTAGTAAAGTACAGCTGGCTTTTTAGTAGCGTATCAGAGCTAGAGGCCCCTAGACCCTGAGCTTTACTCCAGTGATCACAGCTGTGAACTGTGCTGAACGAATTTTGCTTATTCCTGCAAGTGCCAGCATAGAAGCTACTTGCCTTACATAATGCCTAAGGTAATATATACAATATCTTATTATTCTTAAAGCAGTCTTTACAGAAAATTAATTTCAATACATCAACAATTACATGTTCTTGCATATCAAGCTGTTAAATATTTTATTAAATTTCAGTGGTCTGTTTTCATGTACAAAAGAACAGAGTATATTGCTCATTTTGTCAACCAAAGAGTTCAGTGAAGTGATGGACACTGCTTTGGTCAGCCTAAAGTCCAAAAATAAATAAAAAAAACCCCATAGGTTTCAATTGAGAATGGTGCAAAAGAAGTTTACATAAGGTGACAGCTATTTTAAATCTCTTGTGATAAATATGATTAAAAAAACTTATAAATTTGTAATGGCAAAGCCTGTTTGACCATGTGCCTTCTTTCCCCCCAGACCTCCACAGTACACCCTTCATTTGGTCCATTCACAGAGATAACAGAGTGCCAGCCAAAACAATCTCAGCTCCCTTATCTGTCTTCTTTTCTAAAACTCTCACCAGCACATTTGCCAGCTCTGTAGAAATCCCAATTATAAATAGTCTATTTCAAAATGCCTTATGGATGAAGCCCCATTCCTGCTAAAGATGTGAGAGAACTGAACAAGAGGGCTCATGCTCTTGTTTTAAATTAGTGAAATTGTGGAAATACTTAAGATGGTGCCTGAAATCCAGGCATAGATAAGAAAGAATTAGCTGGAAACTCAGGAAGAAATTGAAAGAACTGAAAACATATTTTTGTCACTGCTTTTTTTTTTTTATTTTTGGTTAAGCATTTTCCAACTACAAAAGTCATGAGCTCTGCCTTCAGAAGGTGTATTTTTTGTGAAATGAAGAAAACTCATTGCACGTAGAAAGATGTGAATTGGTGCATAAAACTGAGTATTGACAGCTGCTTTAGGCTTGGACCAGCAATGCCCTCTCACTTAAATGGTTTTGAATACATTTTGCCATCTTTTTGTTGTGCTTTACAGACTGTTGTTCTCATTTATAACCTCACAGCCTGACAATGTTATAGGAAGAGAGATGGAAACAGCATTTTTGATTGTTGTGCCAAAAGCAGGATGGGAGCTGAAATATCTGCATCACAGTGTGCCTAAGGAGAACAGTGAGGAGATAGTTTTTGAGAAGCAGTTTGATTTCTTCTGGTTTATGATTTTAGATCAGTAGGTTGTACTGACCTCTTCTTGTGTGGTTGCAAGATTCTGGTATTACTGTAGTCAAGAGTGTAATCATTAAATTTAGTAACATCAATTGATTTTAATGCAAGTTAGCAACTTTGCTCTTAGAGGAGGATACAAGGTGTGCTAAGCAATTTCTGCCTGTGAAAGGCGGTGTTGGGTTTCAGAAAGGCTACTTGAGTCAAGGTTGAGTTGAGATAGGTCATGCCAAGCATCCAAAACCTTTACCTCTGTTCTACAGTCTGCTTTTAGTTTGGAAGCCCTTAAGAGCTTCGGTTTGGGGTAAAGACACCATTTTGTTTAATGTTTTACAGGTATAGAGTTACAAAAGAAGTGTTCATTCATAACAGAAGTTAATTATTGTTATGGGTTAACACACTTTGGTTTTTTCTAATTGAAGACTGCC
>VZUA01011813.1:0-13902 GCA_013401035.1 Horornis vulcanius | reverse complement strand
CATAAACTCGAACTGTTATATACACTTATGGGTGATAGCATACTTTCTTCCTTACCTGCGTGTTAAGAAGTAAAATAAGGAAATGTTTGTGTTGGAAATAGGAATTGCTATCAAGATGAAATTTGAACTTACACTTGCACAGTAAGTGCTCAGAGGACTTGATAGCACTGCTGAAATCCAGCAGTGAAGTCCAGGCATAGTTTGCATTTAAAACAGGGGTCCCAAAGGAACAAAACCATCCATTTATGGTCACCGAGGAAGCAGTTTTGGCCTATCATGATTTATTATAAATCTCTTGTGATAACACCCAGGGATGCAAACACTGGTGAGTTAGAAAAGGCTCGGAGCAGAGGTTGAGTAAGGGCACTCAGCTGTCTCATCTCTTCAGTAATGGAGTTCTGGTTCAAGACTAAGGCTCCTAGATCCCAGTAATGAATATAATTAGTTCTAATAATGGGTGAGGTGATACTGGCATATGAAAGACAGGAGGGTTCAGTTGGGTTCTTATGGCCCTGTTCTTGTTAATGCAAACGTCCTTTTACACTGGCCTGGCAGTGCAAACAGGTCTGAAAGATGAGGAGTTAGGAGGTTACCCTGTGGGTCTCTGCTGGAACATTCGTCTCCGTACATCTAAAAAAGCTGGAGGGAATCAAATACCAAGCAAATACGGGGGACTGAAATCTCCACTGACATAAATCAGTATCATGCCTTTGATTGCAATGATGCTACGCTGATGAAGGCCAACTGAGGATATGATCCAGGGAATAAGTGATTTTTGCCTTTGGTCTATAAGTCCAAAGTCAAGTCCTTTGTATGACATGTCCCATTCAGTGTTAGACAAGGTCATATTTTGCCTCCTTCTCTCCACCTGGGCTGTCCGCTCTCCTCTGGATAAACAGTATTTCCCCATTGCATTCCCAGTCCCTCACGCTTCACCAGAATTAAATTCATCATTCATTTTTATGGTTTATACACGGCAGTAATTTATGTTTTCAAATATATTGAGGTCACACTTTAGCAGAAAAAGACTGTTTCACATTTAAATTGAAGGCATGTTCATTCCATTAAACAGAGATGTTTTGGATAATTTTAAAAGGCTAAAAGTAGTATAAAGTAACATTAAAATAAAATTTGAGAGATGTAATTACACCTAATCGTACCATAAAATAATCAATACTGCATTACATTATTTCTGACTTCCCCAATTATAGCCTTTTTTGTTAAGCTTTTGAATATTGATGAGGTCAGGGGGGTCACAGTCGACTCTCTGAGGTCTAATGGAGGTGGAATTAAGGTGATGTCCTCTCCTATTATGTCAGCACGAGGAGGTACACTCTATACTTTCTCAAATTCGAGTGATAACATGGCATCAGAAGCCGATACCTTGGCAACATTTCTTGAGCTGATATTTGGCTGCTTACTAGTAAGTGCTGACTGGGAAGGTGGAGGTGCTGTCACCCCATTGCAGACCCACTCAATTATACATGCCAAGATGCAGTGGAAATGATGTTCACATCAACAGAGATCATTAACAGCAGAAAGACCAGTGTGTGTGAGGTGAAAAGAAACAGTTCCTCCCATTCAGCCAGGGCTTTCTATGTTGTCTCTGCTCTCTGTGGGAGATTGAAAAGGCATTAGTTGCAGCAGTTTGTTCCCTTCTCTTCCCCTTTAGAATTACCCCTCCATATGACATAACTCTCACTCTGCTAAAACAGCCCAACCAGGTTGCAAAGCGTTCACCCTTTACCAGCCTTGGTGTCTGGACATGCAGCACAACAGCAAAAGTTGGAGATCTGCTAGGATTCAGTACAAGTGTCTTAGTTTCCTGTTTTCTCCAAAGGTACAGGTCCGTCTTCATCTGAGGGAGTGTCATCTTCCAGCTCTCAGCTGCAATGGAACTGCTTTTGACCTGGTCAATGCTGTTACTCATTTAGATGTCTTGGAGTCATCAGTGGGTTGTCATTTGGGAATTCTTTCTGTGTACAGAAAAAAAATCACCTGCCTGGAGACGGCTGTATTTTCCTGTTTCAGTGTGTACCCTTCTACCTATTTATACTTTGGGCTAGAGCAGTCTAGCATTTAAAGCAAGGGATGAAATGCTGAGTGGCCCCTGTTCTGCACCCAAATTTCTCATAATGTACTGTTTTGTGTCCTTATGCAAATGGTTTAGTATTTAACCTAGGGAAAGGGCTGGAATCTGAAGAGACATTCAGCAATAATCTTAGGACTCATATTTTGTCTTCTGGGCCTATGTCTCTCCATCTATACAATGAGCATAAGGATTTTTTATTGAGGTCTGTTTTGCACAATGGATCCAAAAAAAGGTTTCTATGCTTTTAATAACTTCTTGATAAACGGCAACTACATGTCATTTTCTTGGGTTCTGATCATAAATATTAAAAAGAATGGAATTTTAGAACAGAACCAGACTGAGCAGTACCACTGCATTATCCCTTTTACATTGCCACAGCATCCTCAGATTACAGAGCTCATAACAAAAGGAAAGATAATGAACAGGCCCCTATCATTACCATTAATAATAAAAGCAATATAATGTATTTTTAAAACTTTCCTTAATGCAACACCAGCCCAGTTGTCCCAATATGCAGATTATCACATCTTCCCAAACACACACACACACACACACACACACACACACACACACACACATATAGACATAGTTGAAAGTGTCATCAGGAAGAACAAGCAAAATACAATTCAGACGCTGGACCTTCCCCACGAACCACATATCTCCAGAGGGACCAGTCCCCTCCAGAGGAGCTATCCACACAGTCCCATGACCCTTTCCTCATGGCAAATCCCCAGGCTTCCTGGCTGCCTATTAAGTTATGCTTTCCCTTACGCCAGTGCTGGCCCTGGGCTCTGGCCACGTGTTCCCCTGACCCTCATCAATTCTGCTGTGCCAATTGTTGTTTTTTTTTTTCCTGGTACCTCTTCCCACATATACCAAACTCTCTGCTTTCCCCTTTTCTCACCCCCTTCCATTTACTTCACTCACCCCATTTTGTACCTGCTTTGAAATCTAATTGTTAAAGCTCTTTGTAGAAGGTGGATATTTGCCCCAAAGCAAACTGACAGTGGCCCTCCCTCTGCAGACACAAGACAGCCCCGCTCTCGTGATTAGTCTGAATTGCTTTCAACTGACTAACATAACAAGCTGCTGCTGCTTTTCCTTTTTTTTTTAATTTGAAAATGGAAGGGACACTATTAAGAAATTTACATTTGCGAATATGATATTTAATTAGCAATATTAATAAATTAATAGAACTAAAGGACCTTGTTGAGACTCCAGATTAATAAAACATGCTCTAGCTGAGTAAATGAGGTGAGCCAGACATGTGTTGCCCATAGAGGATGCAGGGGAAATCTCACCCATGAAATACCCCTTAGAAAAGGAGTGGGGGGCAATAGCAAATTGGGGCAAAGCTTTTTCTATCTTACAGTATCTCTCATGCTTCAATATTTACCCTTCCCTATTCTGCCACAATACTTTAACAGGAAATCAGGTACAGCTTCTCTGCCCACCTTTCTGTTTGACCTGCCAAGAAACTGAATAAGTCAGTGGCAGGGAGTGAAGGAGAACCAGTGCTTGGAGCTCTAAGGTAAAAGCAAGAACAGTGCAGGGCAAATGCCTAGGAATAATTGGTCAGATCCATAGAAAGCAATAAAGGAGACTTAGAGCATTTTCTGATCTGATCCTCGGCTGAGCATGGAACACACTGTCACTTAACTATGACTATGTCCAGCTTTGTGTCTCAAGGGCACTTGGAGGATTTGCCTCAGAGGCATCCTCAGTCTGTGGCACACAGAGCAGGTCCTTGCAGGAGTGATGTCTCAGCGCAGGCTCAAGAAGGGATGCAGTACAGCAATGTCACTGTGGGCTGAGAAGAATGACTGCATTAAGTAAAGGTCTGGCACAGCATGAGATAAATTGCTGTGAGGTTCATGGGTGTCAGACCAAGCCAGGTGTCCCAGTCTACATGTATATCTGTCACTGCTTTGTGGCTTGTGTGCTAACCCAAACTTGGGGCCAGTCCTGTGCCACTCACTGATTCACCAGTCCTCAGGGCACTTCAGCATGTTGTAATTTAGGCACGCCCAATTTGAGGACAACATTTCTGTGCCCCATCTTCCCTGGAAAACACTTCTCAGAACAATGTGGTACATTCCTTTTCTATACTGCTTCATTAGTGTCCCAGCATATATGGGACACTAATGTCAGGACTCCAGCGATCCAGTCAGGCAGGAGGCTGCAGTGCCAGGTGGCTTCAGTGACTTAATCTGTCACTAGGTCTGGGACAGAAAGAATGTGGTTCTCTGTAGTCTATAGATGTATGTGGAGAATCCTTTGCAGTGTGATAGCTGAGAACCATCAACTGCATGGATATGTCATAGCTAATAAAGAACTATTATGTCTTTGTGCAGCAACCTGTACAGCCTCTTACATTGATCCTTGGCTCTGGAGGGAGGGCAAAGAAGAAGAAAACCCTCCAGGAACCAAGCTAGCAGTCAAAGAAGTATCTCTCCTTGGGCCTGTGTGACATCACACGCATCACTGTGAAATCACACTCCCCTGCAGGGCATAGGTGATTATTTATAAATGTAGTGAGCACTGTCCCTATGCTTCACTCTGCCTTGTTCTGCTGCAGTCTCAGCAGTGAAGCACTGGGACACCACAGAACTGTGGCTCTCCCTGTGCACACCAAGGGGAGATGGTCAGTTTCAGCACCTAGGAGGGACCCCAAAGAAGGACAGTGAAGCTGGAGGAGAAGACAAACACATTAATTGTCTGAAATGACTTTGAGGCGTTTTATAATGCTTTCTGCATGCTTGGCTCTCATGAATCAGCTCTAGACTCAAAACCACCCAACCCGATGCTCCATGCGTCTGACCCTGGAGCACACACAGGTGCTTTTCATCTTTGACATTAATACTTAGTAGGCAAATCTCAGTCTCCCTGTTCTCCTCTACATACTGGGGATATTATAACGTGTGACATTCGTGGTTCATCCCACACTGTCAATCCTTAAGTGTAAAGTGCATGAAAAACTCTCACATTGCAGGCTCTCCGTCCTGGAGAAGCACTTTTCTTTGGTGTGAGGTACAATGACCTGCAGGGTGCAAGCAGTTTCCTTCTAAAATTGAACAACGGAAGATAAAGAGAATGATGTGACTACCTTGCCTTATCCCACGGTGGCTCAGCTGCACTACTCCCATCTCCAAGGATGACATGTCCACACTATGTGGTTTGTGCTATGCTCCTGATGCCAACACCTCCACTAATTGTGAGAAAAATTACTATTAGAATGGCATGTACACAGGCCTCCTGGAAGAGGTGGAGTCCCAGGAACAATTAGGTCATGGCATAGATGCTTGGGGACTCTGGCTTGCAATGCCACCCTTGCTATAGAGACAAGTATTTGGTAAGTGTGGCAGAAGAAGCAAAAAGAGAAAAGTTGTCTTGGGTGGGGTAGCAAGGAGTAGAAATGGGTAAGAAAGGTGTGAACTCATAGATGCAGGCAGGAATGGAGCTCAGCAGCATGTGGATGTGAAATATGCATTGGGATCATCTCGGGATAATGGAGAAGTCCTAGTGTAGGCAGTCATTAATCTTGGAGATGTGGGCCTTGATGAGGCCCTCTGAAGCTTAGCCCCAAGGTGGGGCTGCCTTTGATGGCAGTGAGCACATCCACAGGCTGTGGAGCTGTGCCTAAAGTGAGCAAGGGCTTCCCCGTGGGAACTACCTCCTGCCTTATCCTGTGTGGTGGGCACTTTGGCTTTGGACGGGAAGGCTGCCTTTCTGAGGGTATGCAAGGTCATCTGTGTGGTCTTCAGGGGAAGAATGGGGCTGCTGAAAAGCTTCCAGGTCAGTGGGGGAGGGGTTGTTACTATAGGCCATTTCTTCCCAACATCTTGCAGGTTTGTAGCCCTTGGACCTTGAGATATGGAGATCAAGGCCTTTGTATAATGTTCTCTGCAATGTTTCCTTCTCTCCTTCTCATCCAGGGTTTATGGAGCACTAAGAAAATTCAATAGCAGATTTGAAATACCTGGTCTGGGTGTTCATGGCCCATTCCTATGCTTGACAAGAATCCTGAGAAAGAAACCCTGATCCCTGCACCCTGCATCCTGCCCCAGGCATTGCTGCTTATCACCCTTTGTGTGGGCCTGACTCATCCCAGAAAAGTGAGCAGGCACCATCTGAGCTCCCACAGACATGTTGCTCTGCCACTGCATCTCCTTCCTGACCTGCTCTTCCTGTCCTGGCTCTTTCCTGAGCCAGGTAGCCAGACAGGGTGCTGCTTTTCTGGAGTATAGGCCATTCCAGTGCTGTCTTCCTCTGTGACTCAGACCCAGTATCACTCATAAGAAAGACCAGGAACATAACCTTTCCTTTTTACCACTATCCTGTTTAATCCTCTGCTTCTGGTGACAGACACTCAGTGAAAGCTTGTAGGAGCATCTGAGTTTGTTCATGAGGAGGAATTCTGTCCTGGTATTTGGAATTGACAGTCATGTAAATGACAAGGTGCCACAGTTCCCACAAGGGAGGAAATTGTAGGCAGAAGAGAGACTGTAGGGAGGATGTTTCCTTGTGCAATACTTGAAGGACTGCGGAAATGATAATCACATCCCTGAACATGACTCTTGAGGCCATGGTGCTCAAAGGGTAACATCAGTTTGTTCTGTAAGTGGTTTGAGGCACAGCCACCTGCACAGTCCCACTCTAAGCACTCTGCAGGCCCACCTGAAGCCCTGTGCTCATACTGTTGCTGTGCAGCTAGTGGGGGCTTATGGCGTGATGGACTTGAAACCGCCTGAGAGTGTGGCCCCCATAGAGGCTCCCAGTAGTCGTATGTATTGCATGGGTTTATAAGGAAAACGGCAGGGAAAAAACTAATTCCAGGCTTTCTCTGTCTGGAGAAAGCACTGTGGTTGCCTGCCCTGAGCACTGGAGCTTGCAAGGTGTAGTAGGGCAAACCAGCTGCAGGAAATTAATTTCTCCTGTTCCAGGCACTAATAAAACTCTCAATCTGTGAATAAAAGTAATTCTGGGGATGGTGCATCTTTGGAGAAAGTGCTGGGGCTGATGTAGCTGGAGGGTTGCAGACCTGTAGGATTATCTGTAAGACACGCTACAGAGTGCACATTCACTCCTTTACAGGGTGGTAAATTCTGTACAAAACTGTCTTGGCTATTATAACTTTTCACATGTATGTGTGTGGGGCTGACTTATCCAGCTACTCTCCACTGTTCTCTTGCCGTATCCTCTCCTCTGTATAAGGATAACAAATTCTGGTGGGCTTAATTAAACCGTCTCTTAATAACTGCCCTTTTGACAGCCCTCCCTCCACTTCTCGCTCAGCCTGGAGTCGGTCTGGGGAGGGCGGCCGGGCCGGACTCGGACCAAAACCCACACACTCCCGGCCCTGGCTATGGGGCGCTCTGCGCCCGGAGAGCCCCCGGGGCTCCGGTCGGGCCGGGCCGTGCCTGCGGCGCCCCGGAGCTGGCGAGCAGCAGGGGGCGCCCGGGGCACGCCGGAGCCGCGGGCTGGGCTCAGATCAACTCGGCCCGGCTCGGCTCGCTCCGCTCGGTTCGCTTGGGCAGGGGCTCGGCACAGCCTCTGGTCCCGCGGGCTACCAGACAACGCCGGCACTGGCCATCACACTATTTTGACAGCTCGGCGGAGCGGCAGTTTGAGCGAGTGCAGAGGCTGCTCAGCCGCGCAAATGCTGAGTGAAGCTCAGCGTCGCACAAAACCACACTTGGTCGCTCTCGGCTCCCCCGGCAAACCCCCCCGGCCGCCTCCCGCCGTGCCCGGCCGCGGCTTCGGCCCCCAGCTCGCTCCGCTGCATGGTGCTGCAGGAACCGGCGCTGCTGCTCCTGCCCCCATGGTTTCTACAAAACCTGGTTATATAAAGTTTAATTATAATACTTGGCTTCCGTGTACTGCTTTCTATCTGCAGATCTCAAAGTGCTTTCTAAGCATTAAACAAGCCTCACAATGCCCTCTCCCGTCTTCATGTAGGAGGGTTTGCTACACCCGTCCCTGTATTTATTTTAAATGCTATCAGGAGAAACTGAGGTGCAGAGATGGGAAAAGGCTTGCCCAAAATCATCTAGCACGTCAGTGGCAGAGCTGGATGCAGAACTAAAAAATCTCCTTAATTGGTTCCCGTCTTTAATTCTCCAGGAATGCTGCCTTCCTCTGGGAACAGCTGCGCCTGGGATCAACTTTTGGAGGTTTGGGGATCTAACTGGCCTCTGTGCTGAAATGCCTCAGTGACCTACACAGAGTTCATAACAAGACTCTTCTCCTTTTGGGAGCTATTCCTCTATCCCTGCTCAGAAAGTTCAGGCCAAAGCCTGCCCACTGCATGTGGTAGCTTTACTTGACTTAATTTTATGAATGGCTGGGGAGGAAAGAGTGGGACCTCAGCTCAAGGTCTTGCTATCAGCAGCTGGGGGAGCCAGTTTGGCTCTAGTGCATTTGTGCCTCAGAAGGGACCATTCTCTGGCATCTCCTTTCCCATCCCCCTTCATGAAAGGTCAAGGAAATGAATGGGACAGCGAGATGTGCACGCCTGTAAATATTTAGCAAGCCACTTGCTTTTACATTGCAGATTTTGCTCTATGGCATGGCTGTTAATATCAGTGAGGCATTAGCTCCAAAAAGCACCCATCACACTGTTAACACTGAAAGTGCTCCATCAAAGCAGCTCACTGTGAATTACAGGGCCTGAGCTTGCTTCATTAGCCTGGAGTTTGTCCAGCAGGAATGTCAATCCCACGGTGGAAGAGAAAAACCCTGGTAACAAATTTAAAGAAGGAGCATTACCTGCAGAAGTGATACTGCCCTGACAGGAGCTGGGACACAGAGCACCTTTATCTTACCTGGAGAGATCTTGCCTTCACAGAATGCAAAAAGTTGCCCTGATCTGTTCCATCTTTATCAGAAAACACCTTATATGAAGAATGTTTTGGCAGGGTGGAGGAACAGGACCATTTCCTTACACTCTGTGGCTGTGTTTGCAGAGATTTTTTTTTCTCAGAGTAAGGATGCTGAATTTTTGGTGCTGGGGGGAACCCTTCTAATCCTCAGCCCCCCAGCTGCAGCCAATTGTGGTTATATGTTGGGCTCAGGGTCAAAATTTGACTCAGATTTCGTTTCATTTGCACAAAGACTCATTGACGCCTGGGCCTAATGAACATCAATATTCTTAATGACAAGGAAAAGATCTGTTTTATGGGACCCCAGACAGACAGCGTCTCCATGCTCCTTCTGCAGAATCATAGGAAAATAGTCCCAATCTTGGACGTTTGGGTTACCAGTGTTGCAAAGTTCAAGCCCCTCCCCAGATAAGAGCATCTTTCTTGAGAACCTCTGTCAAAGTTTCACAGGATTAAGTGCTGTGCTGTTTTCGCACCTGGCTTCTGTGTTTCCAATAAGCAATCCAATTACACACATTCTTTCATTAGACTTGTGATGATACTGTAGATTTTCATGCCAAAAGATTCACGGAAACATGATGGGAATTTTTGTTACTTTGTGATTTTTTTTTTCCTCCAAACTAAAAAAATCAAAGAGAATTATTCTGGGGAAAGAAAAAAAAATTGCTACAACTGAAACACAAGATTGAACTGGTTGTATTTGTCAGGTTCACTTGTAGTTCTGTTTTGTTTTTGGGGTGTTAGGTTATGGGGAGTTTTTCCCATATAATTTTGCATTTCTATCCTCAGCCTTTTGCATCTTTGGCTACCAGATGTGTCCCACATTGAAGAATTATTTCTCCTCCCTAGAGTGAAATAAATGCAATCAATATGAGTATTGCTCTCAGGGCCTTGAAATATTACATTAATGTTCCATGTGGTGACATTTTAGCTGGAATTTTCAAATACATTATGATGGTTCAAATTAATATTTATCAGATCAGCTTTTATATTTTGCAAAAGAGAGAGAGGGAGAGAGAGAGAGAGAGAGAGAGTAAGCATTATTAAAATACAAAATGCAGATGAATTCCAAAATCGATGGTCCATTTTACCAGCACTTTCAAGAGGCTGTGTTTTGCTTTCTGGGTTTGTTTTTAAATTTATTAGTTTTACAGGCAAATCTATTTATCTTCCTTCATTTTTTTTCACCCATTCAGGGTTTTTCAGTTGTTTCTTTCTTTCAGTCTTCTTTATTATCCCAAAATGTAAATTATGACGTTAGCTAGGTTTTTTTCTTTTTTTTTCTTTTCAGTGATTAAATCTGCTACATGACATCTTTGTCCTTTCTATAAATTAAATCATCTTTGCTTTCCACCTTTAGCCACTGCCAGCAGCAATACTCTGATTGCCAGCAATAAAAGTCCTCACTTTACGGTCTTTATTTCCTACACAAAGCAAACCCCCCCTCCTTCTTTCCTTGTGCTTATAGTGCCTTTTTAATTTTTTTTATTTTGCTAAGGGGGTAGTGGGATTCCTCTTTTCAGTGTTTCCCCATAAACAAGGAATTTGCAGAGAGAGGTTGCAGAGGGAAAAAAATCTAAACCACATTCCACTTTATTTCAGTCATTCCTAAACAGATTGTTCTATGAGGTGGAAAATCCAGGCAGATTAATGGTGTCATTTGTTTTGCTTTTTTATATTTCTGTCTTCCCCCCCAACCCCGGTTCCCTCCTTGACACTTGATTTGGTGAAAATATTTGAAAAGTACCTTTTTTAGACTAAATGCAGCTTTAAAGATTTGTGGATTATCCACTGAATTTATTTCTCTGAAACAATGTTGCTTGCAGAATAACCCTTCTTTCCACCTCCAACCATGGAAAATTATAGAAACTGTCTGGGATCTTAACACATTTCTTTAAAAACATTTGCAATCCGTAGAGGAGAAATTTTGGAAGGGTTAATATTCTGGTATAGAACTGAACAGTGCTTCCAAACTTTTCCCATTCTCAGCCTTTTTTCCTCTATCTCTGCAATAGTTCTACTGTAAGAACATGTTGGGAGTTTGTGACATACAGACACCTACAGGAAAAAACATGTATGTATGTGTTTTAAATGAATGTGAAAAAAAAATATATATAGGGTATATCCATAAAAGAAAATTATAAATGCTCACAAATGCACACTTGCATGGTCTCCCTTTCTGTCTCTGGGTGTATAGATGTACATACTCCAGGCTGCCCTTCCTATTTTCCTTCAGTGCTGATCTGGGCAAAAGAACGACAGGAAACTTGAAAAAGAAAAGGAGGAGGAATCGATTGTTCGACCCGCACTTGAACTCTCCTGAAAGAGATAAAGCAGAATTTTCAATAGGTCCCCTGCCCTTTTCACTAGGAGGGAAAGAGGAGAAGAAAAACAAGAGATATTTATATGACAGGCGCTGCTGAAAATAGCGTTTCAGAGCAATAAAAGAAAAAAGGCAAAAGAGATTCAATGGCAAAAAAACCCCCAAACCTACAACAGAAAAACTCTTTTTCTTGTGCTCCCCAACAGGCGCATGAGCAGCTCATCCTGGAAATGCATGCATGCCTCCTATAGATCTGTTTGAAATTATAGTTGTCATTGAGAGTGAATTTATGCTTCTATTGATCTGCAAAAGGAAAATATTAAATGGTTTGGTTTTGATCTTTAGCTGACCCTAGGGTCAAGGGTAGCCTAAGATTAGTATTCATAGAATTCATCACCAAATTGTAGTCTGCATCTACTTTATGCAAACATAGGGAAAACACTGAAAGATAAATACAAAGCAAAATGATGAACAATTTCACCAGCACCCACCCCATTAAAAATACAGCCCTCAAACAATAAAATTAGGGAGATACGTACATGCACAAATCCAGGTAACTGCACACAGCATAGATGGGGAAATGGAAAGGAAATACAGGGAAGCACAGAGACAGAGACAGGGAATTACACACATGGGAAAAGACACACGATGGAACAAATATCAATGCACAACTATACTGAAACATGCATGCATGAGCACCTCAACACAACTGCAAGGGAACATACAAAAAGCAAAATAAATATAGAAGGAGCACTTCATATAGATATATATACAGGCACCCCCCAGGAAAAAAGGTCCACTTCTTGGGTGAAAAAAGGTATGTTCAGAGATTCTCACACAAAGCCAAAACCAAGAAGCAAAAACAAATGCAGTTAAGCAGGTGCACATACTGATACATGCTGACAAACACAGGGATACACAGTTGTAAACATATCATGACACATACACAAATGCAAACACTTGCATTAGGCATTGTGGAGCTCCCTTGTAAGTAAGTGTGACACAAAGTGAGTGAAATGATAGAGAAAGAAATATAGCCAGGTCTGAGTAAAATATGCTTGCCAAAGTCCTCCACAAGTTGTCCTAGTTCGGAAATTCAGGGGAAAATGCTGATAAGAGCAGCAAAACAATTTTACTCACTGACGGACATTCAAAGGCACAGGGAGATCTGTTTACTCACAAGGAGAGTGAAGTCTACTCACAGGCATTAACAGTTCAAGCTGTAGCAGAAACACTTCTGCATGGACATAGTAAGTGCCATTTGTGCTCGAAGGAGGTATCTGCTGAGAAACGAAAGCAAACTCAAAGAGCAGAAGGCCCAGTTCCCGACCATGGAGTTATCCTAGAGGCAGGGGAAAACATCTGTGACTGTTAGACCAAAACACCAACCCACAGCATTCAATTGACAATATTGAGAACCCATCTCAACCCAGCATCTCAATTGGGGTTGCTCACCAGCACCCTGGAAAACATAAGCAAGAGAAACCTGGTGCTTTCCAGGCAGATACAGCAAATAGTGAGAGGAGAGCAGAGTAAAAGATGGTTTCTGAGCTATTTCCAAGACAATGTCCCATGTAGTCTAGCAGCTGATAGCCAACATAGCCCCTTTGCACTTAGACTCTGCTTCTGTAGTGTGGCTGAATATATACAAAAAAAGTATAGAGCACTTGTAAGTGGGCAAAAATTGGTGAGGGAGAACAAAAGCATTGATATTTATTTTCATGATCAGTTTTCCCCCAATTAGAGATTTTTTTTGATTGAAGAAAATGTTAAAAATCTTTCTTAAAAGAAATTATTTCCTTTTGGTCTACAAAACAGCAACCTAAGCATTCACCAAAAACATAACCATATTTAATGTTTGTTATTTTATTTATTTTCTGTGCTATAATTAGAATTTATATTTTAGTGTGAAAGCCTCAACCAACTCTGAGGCCACTATGCTTTGTACCCTACAATTCTATTGCTAGAAACAGTCCTTGTCCTGGAAAACTTGTGTTGCAGGTGGAAGAGCAGGAAAAGGAAACAGGAGTATCTCTCATTTACCAGTGGGAGCCCCAAGGAAGTGACATGCTCAGGCTAGCCAAAGAGTCTTGGCAGAGCTAGGAACTGGAGCTGCATCTCCTGAATCACAGGCCATTGCTTCACAAATGAGATCATTCTCCTTTCCTGACTTAAATATCCCTTAGCGTGGCTACTAGTCAGATAGTATTTGTATGATCCAGTCATGAGACCTAATGAAAACAGTACTAAGCATGAACAGTGTTTGAGCTAAACTTGAAGGCCTGTATCAGTGTCACTGTGCCATGAGCACCTCTTAGCCCTGATGTCACTTGCCTGGCCTGGGAACACCCTGGCCAGTGCCTACCACTTCCTCAGATTAAATAATGTCTACCACCAGGAGCATAATTTTGTCAGCATAACCAGCTGTATACTTGAGCTTCAGAAGTACAGTTGCCTGGGAAGGATCCCAGTCCCAGCACTAGCCATTGCTAGTACTTCCAAATATATCTTTGATGGCAAGTGCCTCTTGGTGTGGGCAGGGATGGCAGTGAGCACGGCTGTGCAGGCACCACTGGTGACAGCTGCAGGTTTGATGATGCTTGGCA
>VZUA01011799.1:1978-16559 GCA_013401035.1 Horornis vulcanius | reverse complement strand
ATATATTTATATTTATATATATATATGCACACACGGGCTCACACAAAGAACTGAGTAGCGGCGAGCAGTTTGCTGGGGGTTTGCCACAGTGCTGTAGGAAGCGATATGTCAAATTTTGTTGCCTGCCTGTTTCCCGGCAGCGCTGGTGATGCCCGGCTGGGTGGCCAGGGCTGATCCCCAAACAAAGCCCTGAGCAGCCCCCAGACGGCGGGTCTCGGAGGAAGAGACAGAGAAAGAGGCAGGCCAGGGTGATTTTCTGGGCTCATGCTTCCTAGCAGTCCCAGGTACCCCTGCAGTCAGGAGATTGCTAAGCACTGTAAAGAGCCAGGCTTGAAAAATACACCTTTTTATTCTGGTTTGGGCTAGCAGACTATGCAGATTCAGGGAACACCACTATGATATTATAGGTTCTACTAATTTGTTCCTGGTGGTCCAGTATGGACAGGACCATTGCCTGGCAGGGAAACAAGGCGGTGTCTCTGCAGCTGCTGTGATCTTGTGTTTTTCCGGTTGCCCAAAGGCCCAGGTTGTGACAGTGTCCTCTGCCTCGTTGGTTCATGCAAGTAAATGTAGACCAGAAGGGCAGTCAGCCCCTGGGTTAGTCAGAGACACCTCCTGCGAGCTCCCTGTCTAGTGAAGGAAGCCCTGTGCGTCAGGAGGTTGGCTTCTGTCCGCAGTCCTCAGTTCAGCGGTGGGATAAAAAGGCTGTGAACTTTGGAACCTTCAGGCTGAGGTGATCATCACCTGCTTTAAGACCATCCTGACCATCGTGTTTTCCCCTTACCTGCAGAGCAGAGCACTTGTTGCATGGCAGGGTCTGGCAGACGTCTTGCAGGGATCCCACACTGTGACCTTCAGCGTTATTCCAGCCGGAGGTCAGCAGAGGGCTCCAGCAGTGTGGGCCCAGATTGGCTTTTTTTTTTTTTTTTTTTTTTTTTCCTTATAGTAGTCAGTTTCAATTTCTGTAACTTTATTGGTGTGGCAGACTCCATGTGTGTTGCCAGAGGTTTGTGGCAGGCTGTGCTTGGGATAGGTGTCCATTTTGCACGGGAAAAATTTCTGATTTGCTGGTGGGCTGCCGCCTGTTGTGCTTGACCCTTGCTCCTGCTGAAGTCAACAGAAGAAGGTTCAGTGACTCCAGAGGGATCAAGATGGAGCCTGCTGTGAGGCTTATTTTGGTAACCAGTTCTCTGCTGTTGGTAGAAAAGAGCTAGTGTCCTCATCTGTGCCATTTGTTGTGTCCAACAAATCCCTCCTGGGGAGGGAAAGAATCAAACAGAATTAACTTCTGTCACAGGAAGGCTGATGGGATTGCAGGAGAAGTTGGCCTGGCAATGTAAGTGGTGAGACTTCAGTGTTATTGTCCTGGTGCTATTTCAGGTTCTGCAATGTAGATACGTCTGTGAAATAGAAGTCAGGACTCCTGGCATTACCTTCCTGGCTCTGCTTCTGTCCCATGGTTTGACCTTAGAGGTCCTCTCTCTAAACCTCAGTTTCTCCTCTGTGAAGAGGAGATGAGGAGGGGCCTCTGCTACCCAAGGACATTCCTGTAGTTCCTTCCACTGAAGTTCTTAGGGGCTTGGGATGAAAGGTGGGTTTTTGTCTTTGGCCATTTTATTCTTTCTCTGAGATATCAAGCTGTGACAGGTTTTTATTTGGGATGGACTTAACTCTGGTTGGAGATTGTTATTTTAGCTTCAGCCCCTACCCTTTTGTCCTCAAGAGAGGTTTCCACATGTTTTGTGGCACAGGAAGTTGTAGAAGAGTCAGACAAACACTCCTTGTTTCACGGGAAAAGATTTTCTGGTATAAATAAAAGAAACCACCAGCACTTGTGGCTGCACTTTTATTTTTAAAATAGCAGTATATGTGTCTGTATTGCTGCTAAGCCGCTGATGGGGAGGGAGACAAAAAGATCATAGACTTTCTTGTTTTCTAGTCCAGCATGTTTTCACTGAACTGCTCCAAATTTGAACTTAAACTTTGCCTTGAAGAATTAATGTGGGTCCTATCTGCCTTTTAACCTTACTTCCCCCCCCCCACCATTCACGACGAAGAACCTCTGACTCAAATCTGGAGGTGTTTTGCAGGGTAGGAGAGTGACTTAATTGTGAGATTAACTTCTAATGTGGGCTGAAGCCCAGATTGCAGGAAGGGAGCAGACGTAGTGGTTAGTCCTTCGGTGACCTTCCTGTGCTTCCCCATGAAAGAGACCTTCTTCCATTCATGACACAACCAATGGAAAGGAAGCACAAGCAAAATCAGCCCAGCGAAGTAAGGACTCTAACTCCCAGGAGTAATAGTTATATAGGAGTAAGTGTAGGTATGGTAGAAGGGGCAGGGCTTTGCTTTGAGGTTGACTGTACCTCAGTGCTGCGCTCCGGTTTGGGTGATAACTGCAAATGAACTACAGCGTTGCACAGTCTCCATGTGAATGCTCTGTGTCCTGCAAAATTAAGGCAACGTGCCTTTTGTGACAAGATTTTCTGACTGGTAGCTAGGTAAAGATTCCCTGGTTCCTTTTAAAAGGCTGATTCAGACTTTGGAGAACCATCATGTGTTGAAGTAGAAACTCCCAGATTCTTAATGGGAAGGATTTAGTTCTGTCAAGTCTCCCAGATCTCAAGTATAGTTGTCAGGGTGCAGCAGTGAAAGCAAAGGACCTGCAAAAGAAGTTGGATGTGCTGTTCTGAGGCCAGTCTGTATTCTGGATTCTCTGGTGTAATCTAAATGCTTGGGTCCTGCAAACATTTAGGAAAGCATGGCAGATGTCAGTCAGTTTCACTTCACTTTTATACTCTGTTTCGGTTTCTGCCTCCTTTGTGCCCCAGACTGGTGTGGTGAGCAGCATTTGATCTGCACAGGTAACTGCTGCTTTCCCTCCCTCCTGCTTTCTGTCCCTCCCCGTGACGTAGGTCTGTAAGCATTTTTATCCTGAACTATGCCTTTACTGCCAGAGTTCTCAGATCATGTGTCTGGCACAGTGTGAATAATCAACAGTGCAGTTCAGTGACTGTCTTTGTGCCCGCAGAATTTCCCACATATTAAATTGTTCAACTTGTTGGAACATAGGCAGTGACTAAGGTCACTCCAAAGGGGAACAGGAAGAAGGAGGAGAAGGAGGCAGTCACAGACAAGATAGGAGGACAGGAGACATACGGCAGTTAGGGGAGGAGGGAAGAGGAAGGGAAGGAACCAGGAACAGAAACATGTTGTCTTCTAGACAAGGAATACCATCGAGCAGTCCATGCCTGCCAGGCTACATTTCCCTTTCACGAGCCACTTTCTCTTAATAGCTGCTCACACTCTTTGACACTTCAAACTCCTTGGATGGAAGCTCCTCCCCTCTTGTACCCACTCTCAGCACTTCAGCACTATGCTACTGTCAGCCCTGCATGACCTAGAATTAACTTTCAACAATTAACTGCGGGCTGTGAGCTCCAAGCCCTGCAGCTTTTGCATTTTTGTGGCAAAGTAACCTTTATGCCAGTTTGTCACAAGTTCAGGGCACTTCAGAAACGCTTACTGGAGACCATTATTTTCCATGATGCAAGCAGTTTGCTCTTATCATTCTGAGTTATCAACCTTGGTGCTGGAGGACTCTGCATACTGTACAGGTGGATCATTATAGTGCATAACAACATGGGGCAGGTACTATCTCCTTGTGCATACTCTTACCCTCTGCTCCATGTCAGACATCCTCTGTTGCCAGTGTGGTGCTAGAGCTAGGAGTCCTGGAGGGCTCCAGATACTCACTGTTTGCAGTACTGTACTATCACCTGGGGTTTGTGTGTGTGTACTTATCTGTACTATCTCTCATCTCTTTAAATCTCTCCAACCCTTGACCAAGCAGCAGAATGAAGCTTTGGCAAGAGACCGGGAAACATTGAGAAACACTTGTGAAATCAGTGCAGATCGCAAGCAGTTAGCGTTTGCTCCATTCGTAGGGAAGGCATGGGATAATGGCAGATCCACCCTGTTCCCCCTCCCACACTGTCTCATTGTGGTTCAGTAGCCAAATGTACAGTCTGGTTAATCCTGGGGGTGCTGTGAGCCTACTTTGAATCTTTCAGTGGGTGGCTTGGTTCCTCGGTCTGCAAAAGTGGTCAGTGTGGAGACACGGAGGCTGTGACTTGTAGTGGATGCTGTCATGGTTCTGTGGTGACCTGCTGAGGTGGATGCTCTGCATGGCCAAAAGAGGTAGATGACAGGAAAGGTGAAGATGCATAGCTCCATGGTTCAGAGCCTCTGCTTGCTCTTTGAAGTGTCTGTGTGCTGAGGTCTGTACAAAGGATGCTTCTGGCTTTAAAACCCACTGGGGCAGCCGCTGGCTGTTTTGAAAAGGAGTAAAGGGCAAACCAGTGTAGGGCCTTAATCCGGAGCACAGGTTATGCTGCAGCTTCAGGGTTTTTTTTGTCTGAGCTCATATTCTTAGTGGCAGCCTACCAGGAGTATGGGGAATAGCAGAGAAGAGGTCTGGGGAAGAGTCACCTGTGGCATGCATCATGGTACCGGGGAGGCAAACAGTGAGGCTCTTTTGTCTATCTTGGCCTTTGCCCTGAATCATCTGTAGGAGGAGATGGTCTTTTTCCCTTCCCACTTGATGTGTGTGTATGTAGAGCACAGAAAAAGGGTTTAGGCCTTCAAGACTGTTAGTGAAGAGCATAGGGTAGTTGTGTTGCAACTGTCTGGCTCACTTTAAGGGGTGAAGCACTAGACATTCTTGAGCTAAGTTTGCATTAACTTATTCCCTCCATTCCTCTTTTAGTTATCAAATTCCTGGAAGTCTACGAGCGCAGCTTCTGCAGGACTATTGAGACCCTGGTGGACATTTTCCAGGAGTACCCTGATGAGGTGGAGTACATATTCAAGCCATCCTGTGTGCCTCTGATGAGATGTGCGGGTTGCTGCGGCGATGAGGGCCTAGAATGTGTCCCTGTGGATGTGTACAACGTCACAATGGAGGTGAGGGTCCAGCTTGCAGTCTGCCATGCTTGTTTGGAAGGAAGCAAGTCAGCCATCACAGCTACCCCAAGTCCCAGCTCCCAGCTAATTCAGAGGAAGTGCAACCTACCCCAGGGAACCTCTCTTCTGACTCTGGTACTTTGTGTTACACCATACAGGGTTAAAAGATGAGTTGCCTATGTCTATTTAAGGCTAAGAGGAAGGTCTTTTTTTTTGGCTCTTGCCCAAATACAGTAGGTAGGAGCATGCAAAGAAGCATTTTTGCAAAGGAGCACTTTGTGCTTAGAGAATGTAAAGGAGCATTTCTGATGGTGCTACCTCCGAGTTCCCAAAGAAGATGCTCCTTGGTCCCTTGCTCCACCTTAACTCTACACACAGCTGTTGTTCTGAAGGCAGCTGAGTAGGGCAAAAGGGGAGAACCTGTCTCCTGAAGGGCATGTGAGGTCAGCCTGTACCAACAGAGCAGGGAATTTGGGTCATTCGCCACCCTGGCGTAGCAGGGGTTAAAGGGGCTCTAAGAAACATACTGCTTCTGTGTCAGCTGGAAAAGCCTTTCTGCCTCTGGGCATCTCCCTCCTTTGTTTGGAGGCTGCTGAATTCATTTCTTGGAAGAGACAGAAGTGGCCATGATAGCAAAGGCTGGCCTATGGGGAGGATGCAGATTGCTTTAGAGAGCTTTGTTACTGCCCTTGTCTGTCAGGCTGGATTCCAGGTCATATCCAAAATCATGCTGGTGCCCATTACCTGTAACCCATAGCTCCCTCACCTACTTTTGTCCCTTAGCCTCTTGAACGGCCGCTGTAAATATTGCTGTCACTTTTTAATATCAATGAGAGATGTGCAGTGCTAAGTGATTAACCAGCAGGTCCTTTTACTTGAAATTTGGGCTTTGTTTCAACTCTGTTGGAGAACCTGCCTGTGCCCTTTCATGGTTCCCCGTACTGCTTTTCCACTTGCAGGCTCCAGCCTGGGCCAGAGCATACTCGCTTGATGTAGCTAGGGATGGTTTTCTTCCTACCATTCCTTGCTGTATTACGATTCTTGACTGGTATGCCTGCACGCCTTTAAAGGGTCAGAGGCACTTAAGCAGATCTCTAGAGCTGGTTTTCCAGCCGTATTCTGGGTTAAGAGAATGTGACAATATTCCATAGCTTCTAAATAACTTCGTTGGAGGTACCTGAGGCTGGGGTCTGGGTGATGTCCAGCTTTGCAGGTCTCTTTTAAACACAGGTCTTCAGATTTATTTTGCGTATCAAGTTACAGAGAAAGTGAGATGTCAGCTGGGAAGGAATGGTGGCTTAAGGAAAAGAAGCTGGATTTGGAATTTTTGATTGGGACCTTTGTGTGAGGCTAAAGCATGGCTTCTGCATGAGCAGGCTGGATGTTCAGCTGTCAGTCCAGCATCAGGCAGGGAGGGCTCATTGAGAACCTTGCTATGTTGGTACACCCTCTCCCATACTTGTCTCCAAGGCAGTCCACCAGTGCTGGCACCAGGCATGCACGAGCAAACAGAGCTTTGGCACAAGTCTGGTGTTGCTGCTCACTTGTGATCAAAGGCCTTCCCTGACTGGGAGCACGGGGCCTCAGAACTAGCTTATCTCTGTGCTGCTCTTCCCAGGAGCAGCTGGGGTGTGAGTGCTTTGCTGCACAGCAGCCTGATTCTGAGCTGTGAATATGAAGAGTGAACAGGCAGTGACCCTCTCTGTTTCTTTCATTCCAGATCATGAGAATTAAACCCCATCAGAGTCAGCACATATCACACATGAGCTTCTTACAGCACAGTAAATGTGACTGCAGGTGAGAATGGAGCAGCACTGGTTCTCTTGCAATAAACTTACTCTGAGCCTTTCCTTTTTTTCTGACGTTGGGTTGGGACTCTTGTTCAGATGCTTCTGCAGCCTTCTCGGTTGGTTTAAAGTGGGATGGCTGAGCCTGGATAAAGAAGCCCTCTGCTGTCAGGGCTCTTCCATCTCTAGCTGTCACAGGTGGACATTGCTAGGCTGCATCCTGGGATCTTTTGGCACTAGCTACCAGCAAGGGTCAACAGGAGAGTAAAAACACTTTGAGACGGACCACTTGACCTGTGCCGTGGGCATCCAGCAATGCATGTCCTTCCCTGGACTTGGTGGATACTGGGGATAATACCAGAAGTATGTACGATAAGCTCTCTTCTAATGAGGCCTTTGTTCTGTCTTTCCCCACAGACCAAAGAAAGATGTCAAAAACAAACAAGAAAAGTAAGTGACAAGCCTTTCCTCCTTTCTCTTTTGGTGGTTGGTTGGCATTTCCTCTCCCCACTGGCCCTTGCCCTTTTCTTTGGTTGGATATACTCACTTTAAGAAGGTGTTTTTGGAAATGGCATATGGTACTTCATGGGGCAATGCTCTGAATCCATTCCAGGTGGTCACAGAAACCCAGATCTGATGGTCCTTCCTTCATACCCCAGACATGGACCTTGCATGACCCATGGCCATGGCAGTCATTCCTAATGCTTTTTCCCGAGTCAGGGAAGTCTTGTCGTGTCTGTCCTGCTGGAATGGATTCAAGGTGCAGCCCCCATTCTCCCCTTCCCTCTTCCTGGGGTGTTTCTGGTTACTGCAAATTGCTGCCTTTCTTTATTATTAATTTTTTTCT
Organism: Horornis vulcanius; assembly: GCA_013401035.1. Lineage (NCBI taxonomy): Eukaryota > Metazoa > Chordata > Aves > Passeriformes > Scotocercidae > Horornis > Horornis vulcanius. The sequence continues at coordinate 8,960 of VZUA01011799.1, read as the reverse complement.
TGCTGCTTGAGTGAGTACTTGCTGGCTTCTTTCACAGCAGCTTTGGTAGGAAGTCTGCTGGCTACAGGGAGAGGTGGAAGTAGAGGCTTGGTGGAGGCAGGAGTGATGCCATACAGGATGTGACACTGGTTTTGGTTGGGTGGGGCCCTGGGAAGGTGCAAAGGGAGATGGATGTCCTAGCTGGGTCTCGGTAAAGGCTTTCATGAGGGGTTTTTTGAATCTGATGGATTTGCTTTGGTGACATGAAGGAGGTTAAGTCACAACCTTCCCTTTACTTCTTCCCCAAAGTAAAAAGGTTGTGGGTAGTAGAAAAATAAGCTCTAATCCTGCAATAGTTGCAGGGACGAGCATAAAGTATGAAGCAACATTGAAAAGAAAGAGTGATCTCTCTGAGCAAGAGGATCACCTGGACTGCACATGACTGGGAAAGCAACCCTGCCATTTAGAGGTGCGGAGTCGGAGAGGAAGGAGTAAATATTTGGAGATGTGGCTGAATCTGAGACAGAGGGAGCAAACAGGAGAGAGAGAGAGCTTCTTTCACCCCTCTCCTGGTGGTTGTATGTTTCTAGCTGCCTTTCAGCCTCTCCTCCTCCCCCTGGAAATCTGCACCTAGCTGCATCAGACTGCGTGCAGCCAACAGTTCTCTCTGCACAGGGCCGTGTCGGGGACGGTCGGTCTGTGTGGCTCTGTAGTTTGAAGGTGTGCGAGAGTTTGGTCTGTGTGAGCTCTGGTGAGGATGGGGTATGGGTGTAGCAGCCAGCTCGGACTGTGTTGCATTCACTTTCCTCTTCTAACAGCACCTTGCCTGCTCTTTGCTGGTTCTGCACTCCCCAGGGAAGGAAGGGAAGGGATGGGAGAGATTGGTGTGCTTTGATTTGTGCTGGATTGAAAGTCTTGTTATATTGGTACCCCTCTCCTCCCTTCAGGTTGATTTTCTTCCCCTCACCGTCTCCCTGTGACTCCTGCCTGACATGCAGGGCAGAACCGGGACTGAGCTGATGCTCTGACACTCGTTCCAGCGAGACGACTTTTAACAGGGCCTAGGAGACACCCATGGTGCTTTCTCTTCCGTCCCCCCAATTCCCTTTGACAGCTCTCTCCCGAGGTGGGCTGCACCAGGGAACGAGGGAGCCTTTGCTGAACGGCCTCAGAGCTGGGACTCATTTGCCTGACAAGCCCTTGTGCTTTGCCTAGGGCCTTCTCCTTGCATGTCTCTCCCTTGCTCCTGTGCTAATGTGGCTCAAGGAGCAGTACAGGCTCCAGCCTCCCTCGCTCCCTGTGCTCTCAATGGCCCGTGGGGATGCATGGTTAGTGTCCAGGACAGCGTGTCCTAGCCCCTGCCTGCTCAGCTCCTGCCCAAGAATCAGAGGCAACTGGTGAATTTTTCAGAATGGAATCAGTGCCTTGGCTCCATCTGCTTGTCTGTCTGGCAGATCCACATGGGAGGTCACAGGAGGGAAAGGAGCGAAGAACTGAAAGCTGCTTTCTGATTATCTTCTGGGTAAAATAAGTAGGTCAGGCCTTCCTCTTCCCCCTCTTTACTCTTCAGTACTCAGAATGGAGGCTGCCAGAGGAGATGTTACAGACATACAAGTAAGGTCTCCTGGAGTCCTCTGAGCTGCAGGCAGGAGGTGAGGTGGATGAGCAAAGCCTTCAGGTTGGATAACCCTCTCCCACACAGCAGTGCTGTGTAGATCAGATCTCTTCCCTCGTCTGTGGAGTGCTCCCATCCCAAGGCAGGATTGCCACCTGCCCTGCAGCAGAGCTACTGGAGCTCAGCTGCCCCCTCCTAGGCCCAGTGCTGGGCAGTGCATCAGGTCAGAGTGGTTTCCTCTTCCCTGAAGAGAGCCCTTTCACTCAGGTTGCCCTTTGTCATTTGTTGTGCGCCTGTGCTTGTTGCCTGGAATGGTTGTCTGCACTCACTGCGGTGGCGTGATGCTTTCACAAAGCTTTCTGTTCCTTATCCCTCTCACCCCCACCCCTTTCCCACTGCCCCTCTCTGGAGGGGGCAGAGATGCCCCTCTGAGGCTCCAGCAGATCCACCTCTGCTCGCAGCAGCCTTGCAGGAGGTGGTCTCTGCTGAGTTCCCTGGTGTTGGCTTGGCTGTGGGCAGGCTGGTTGCGGAGCTGACAGGAGCGCCGGAGCCGGTGAATGTGTGTGCGAGGTGGAGATCTGTGCTTCGGCCCTGGGATTTACCCTCCAGTCCTGCCTCATGTGCTTCTCCCCTCCCAGCAAGGCACATGGCTGTATTTTTTTCTCTTCTTCCTTGCGTTTTCTTCCGTTTTCTCTCCATCTCTCCCTTTCTTTCCCCNCAAATCTCACCCTCCCCTCCCAGTCACTGGTGGGCTGCAGATCCTGCAGGGGCAGCACTGGTGGTGGCACTGCTCTGGCACTAAGGCTATCTCAGGGAAGGTGGCTTTAGCTTGCTTGGCTCTCTAATCATCAGTGGCAACCATTGTCCCAAGGCACAAGAGTGTGGTGGGTGGACGAGTACCCTGCACCTCTTCACGCCTTCCGGTTGCAGCTCTGTCATCTGCTTTCCACTACTTGTGTCGTGCCCTCACTGCTATGACGACTGGTGACAGGCAGGCTGGCATCTGCCATGCATGTGTGTGTGTGCGTGTGCGTGTGCACATGTGCGTGCGTGTCTGGTGGAGTCACAGGTGGAGAGGAGAGGTGGGACCGAGGGAAGCCAGAGAGGGGGTGCTGGGGAGCCGTGGGGAAGCTCTCTGTCTGTTTTTTTTTTTCTTTCTTTCTGCTGGATTTGGTGGCTTGTCTCTCCCTGTCTCTTTCGCTCTGCCTCTCTCATGGTGGTTCACAAAATTCTGCATTGTCAATTCACGGTCCCTCCATAGGAGACTCCTAGGTGGCGAGGTTGGGATGGGGCTTATAGAAAGAAGGGCAGTGCCAGCTGCTGGGGTCAGCATGTGATGCTGGAGCCCAGCTGCTTTCCAGGGGAGGAGAGACCCTGTGTACTTAACTCATTTAGCCGCTGGCCTCTTTCTACTCGAATAGTCCACTTCAGAGAACTCTTTTCACTGATGTGTCAGTAGCTGGCTGGGACCTCTACCTTCCCATCCTTGCTTTCCCCTTCTTACTCCCTCTGGCCTGAGCCGATGGATCCAATGCAGCATTTGTGAATACTGTGCAGAAGGCCTGTTTTCTTTCTCTACGCTAATGCAAGGGGTTGCTGTCCTGGGGCTGTCGAGGGGCTGCTGGAAAATCCATCAGCCCATGGCACTCCAGTGGGCAGCATGGGGGCTGCGGGAGGGGGCAAGGGGATTGCTTTGATGTTCAGGGTGTTGCATGTGTATTTTCTTTCTGCTGAAGCGCTGTAGCTTAGACATCTTTCCTTTTGCCTTTTTGCAGTCACTGTGAGCCTTGCTCAGAGAGGAGAAAGCACTTGTTTGTACAAGATCCCCAGACCTGTAAATGTTCCTGCAAATTCACAGACTCACGTTGCAAGTCGAGGCAGCTTGAGTTAAACGAGCGCACTTGCAGGTTTGTGTCCTGAAGGATGAAACACACAGAGAAAGAGAGAGAAAGAGAAAGAGGGGGGGAGCTTGCTTCCTGCTGACTTCTGGCACCAGTGCTATTTGATTACTTCTTTTCTCTGTCCTACGTGGGCCAGAGAGCAGAGGGGCTAACTGGGGTGAGGCCAGAGTTTCCCTGTGTCAGAGGGCAGCTGTGTATTTCAGGTGTGCTCTCAGGTCTTGGATGGGGATGAGCTTGGACTCCCAGAGAGAGGCCCTTTGTATCTTAGGTATTCTTTACCATACAATTGGATAATGGATTTCATGTTGCTGAGGTAGGCAGGGGGAGGGTCTGTATCCCTCTGTACGCACCTCTGAGCATACTGTTGGACAAAGACAAATCCTAAACTGACTAGGATTTGACCACCCCTGTCTTCCAAGCCCTTTTTCTGTGGCTTGTAGATGCTCTGCTGGGTACAGAATGAGTAAAGCCACTAGGAGCCTCCCTCAAGGCTGAGCCTACATTCTCCTTTGTCTCTTTGTTCTTCTAAAAGCCAGGGAGAGCACCCTGTCCTCTTGTACTGTGATCACAGTTCCCTGTCCATGTCCTGTCCAGAGCTGTGGTTTGAGAGGCTGCACTCAGGACTGTGAATGGAATAGAGCAGATTTAAGTCTGACCCTGGGTGAAGGCAGAGGTGTGTATTTCAGGTGTGAGGTGGGAGACATAAAGGCACTGTGGGGTTAGTGTTAGTTCAGAGATCCATGCTGTGTCATCTGAGTGCTGTCACACACCATCTGTGGCACAGGCACATAAAGAGACTGATTTCCAATCCTACCCTGAGCATTTTGGTGAATTCAGTGGGGTGTCTTGACTTGCACAAGCTACGTGTGCACCTCTGGTGTGGGATCATCCTACCTGTGTAGAGGGAGACATAGAAATGGGGTTGCTAATGAGCAGTTGGCTGTGACTCTGAGCTCGGATCGCTTTCACAGGAGATTGTTCCTGTTCCTGCAGTATTGCAACAGCAGTAGCTCAAGGGGAGAATACAAGGGAGAGAGATCTAGGGTCTGTGGCTGTTACCTTGAAAAGAGGAGACATCCATTGGCTAGGTGGCTAAGGCTGATGAAAGTAGCAGGTGCTTCCTTTGGGTGTGAAAATGCTTTGTGTCCAAGCCAGAGAGGCATTGGCACTGCCAGCATGGTGGAAACTGCTCTGTACACAGAGAATTTTTCTGGGGTGCTGTAATTTCAGTGGGAAAGTAATTGAAGTAGGGGCCAGAATAGAGCAACTTCTGGAGTTAAACTTCTCCTAGTGAGCAAAACTCCTGAAGTCTGAGACCAGACTCAATGTTGGCCTTTTCCCCCTGCTCCTTTTCCAAAGTCCAGAGTAACTCACAATTACCGCACAGAGTTTGAAGGGTAAGAAATAGTAACAAATACAATCAAAAACTAAAAAATACCCCAAAGAAATCATAATGGCAGAAGGGGTTTGCTGGTTTCTCTTACTAGTCCCTCTCTGTGATGGGATAACTAGAACTAAGGGAGGTTTCCAGAGGCGATATGTTGGCCAGAAAAATGGGAAAGGAGTCATAGGAGTGGTTAGCTTATCAGTTTCCTGATAAAAAGCTGGTTAAGCTGAAGTTCCTCTTGCTCTTTCTTGTGGAATTAAAATTGGGACCTACAGGGGAGGGTAAATTCTCATTTCTCCTGCTGCTTCTTCAGGCCACTGCTGTTCTCTGGTGCTAATCCCTACTCACAGCAGCTACTGGAATGAAAAGCACTTACTTTTCACCTTCTTGCCTGCATGAGGCCTTGTTGTCTGCATTGCTTCCAACCCAAACAAGAGGCTAGGTGGAGAGCCGAGGGTGTGTCTCTTTCTGCATGCATTGCTTAGCCTTGTTTTTCTGTGTTTGTGTGTATTTGTGTGTATGATGAGCAAAGATGCAAGCAAGACATTCAGCTTATCTGTGAGGAAGCCACTGATTCTGCTCCTAAATTTACCCCTGTTTGAGCATCCCCCGTGCTCTGTCTGGGTGAGCCTGGGGGCAATAGAATTCCTTGACTCCTTTGTGGGGTCAAGATTGTCAGCCTATTTGCCCCATCTGCACAGCACTTCACCCCACCAGTGACGTCATGCCATGTCTTAACACCATGTGCTCTTAAACACATTTTTCACCACCCTTCCTTCCCTTCCCTTCCCTGCCCTAGTTGCACCCCCATCACAAACATTAACCCCTGTTCTCTTTTTTTCCTTCCTTCTGCTCTTTGACAGATGTGAAAAACCAAGACGGTGAGCAGCGGAAAAGAAGGGGAAACAGCCCTGTTTCTGGAGCCTGATTTCTCGCCTGGACAGAATAAAACAAAACACTAATCCAAATGAACCCTAAAAATGAAGGATCGGTAGAGCACAGCACTTTCAGTACGGACGATGGACTCCGGAAGGAACATTCCCCAAGGCACCCGCCGCACAGAATTCACCTTTGGGTTTTGAACTGTTTTATTTTATTTTTCTTTTTATGCTGCTAAATAACAGAGCCAGGAAGACTTGTAGGGGTGTATTTGATGGGTTCTCCCATGCATACATATATATGTGTGTAGACATGCANTATTGGTGTCTTCACTGGATAATACTCGACTGCTGTGGACACAAGCGGGCTACTTGGGGCATAAGAAACAAGCTAAGACTGGACTTAAGTAGAAGCTCTGGGTGTAAACTTCTTAACTCTAACTGACTTGTGCGGCCTCCGCTGTTTCTCTGTAGAGTGTGCTGTACCACAAACCACCTTCTCCTTGCCTAGGACAGGGAGGAGAGGTGATGGAGAGGATGGGCAGGGAGTTCCAAAGAGCGGCATCCTAGGGTGCGATGGGTCAAAGGCCAAGGAAATGGCCATCTCCGTGATCAAGGATTCCTCCTCCCCTCTCTTCCCCCAACCTTCGCCCTTACTCGTCTCATAACCTGCCTGCCTTGCTGGGACATGGGATGTCAGTGTACATTTTGCGTTGACTTTATTCGCTGTAGAACCTTTGCCAGAGAGACGTGCTGACTTCTCTTAAGGATGGTGGGCAGCTCATGCGCACTGACTTTCTGTTCAAGGAATTATCACAGGAGTCTAGATTTCCCGCCCTTGGTGGCTGCAGAAGGACACAAGGTCTACAGTGTGCTGAAGCAAGAATGGGGACCGGTGCGTAGCCACGCAGTTGTTCAGCACTGTCTGCTTTCTTCATGCACAGAGCTGCCACTCAAGAGCATCCAAGATGCTTATGGAACATTTCTGGAAAGGGATATTAATCAAAAGTATATACACAGTAGTGGGGGTGTGTGTGTATGTATGTGAATGTATGCATTTGTGTGTATGTATGTATGTATGTGTTTTTCTCTCTTTTTTATATATATATATTTATTTTTATACATATATATATATAAAAAAATAATATATATGTATGCCAAGATTGAAGGGGGGGGAAAAGAAAGCAACTTTTTGCTGCCTTCAGTTTGCGTGCCCAATGTA
>VZUA01011781.1:10188-24623 GCA_013401035.1 Horornis vulcanius | reverse complement strand
ATTTCTCTTGGCGGTAAATTTATGAAGTAACTGTATATCAAGTGCAGTATGGAAGTTCTGAGCTTCCTAACAAGTTAGAAAACATTCACTGGGACACATATGCTAACACAAATTCTTAAGTACTTCATATTAGTCTTTACTCTGTATCTGTTCACAGCACATGCAGCCTTGAATATTTGATTATCAACTATTGTGAATGGCCACTTAATCTGCACACTATTGTTTCTGATTTCCTGATTGAATACACTAATGTAATCATATTTGTAAAGCACTCTCAGCCAGAAACAAAGGATAATTCATTACAATATAAGTTCTGTTTCATAATTAAGTGCTTTTTGGTTATGTATGCAAATGATCTCTCTCTGAACATTCTTACTTAAATGTTTTTAAAGGAATATAACAGCAAATAATAGAGCAAAATTCTAGTTTTAAAATCCAAAATTATTTTAAGATTGCTTGCTAACATACCATACAGATCCATTTAATTTCTGGTAATAAGCAGTGCTGTTACTTTCAGAACTCTTTTTGTATTGCTTCTTCAGCTGGGAGAGTTACTCTCCTTTGAGAGTTTACGTAATGAATTGTCTGCTTTCACCACAAAAATTTTTGTTTTGTGCATTTCATAGTTTGTCATTTTCTGTGAAGACAAGGTGATGACTTAGCAAGTGTAACAAAATGCTTCTGTTGTATTCTTGTTTTTATTGTTTTATAGGTTGTTGTGACTGCAAATGTAAGCAGAAACCTTACTTTTTGTATGATAAAAATTGTAACAGCTGTTGAAATATTTTATGAAAATGTAGTGCTGAAAAATTCATCCTGTTTCTGCAATCTAACCACTCTGATGATAACTGATAACGGTATGTTTTACTATTACATGTATTTAATGCTTATTCACTGTCCTTTAATACTTGGAAGTGCTGCATAAATGCAGGTCTAGTGAGTGTGAAAGTACGTAATACTTTTCATTAAATGTCATTGAAGAAAAATAATTCGTATTTTGTCGAGTGCTGGGAGTATATGCAGTGTTCTTGGTGATTGAAGCTTTGTTAATATGGAATCCTTTGTAGAAGTAATAACACACATTGCCCTGTAGCTTCTTCAGTTGACCCTGTGGCAGTGCAGTGCTTTAGCATTAGAATATTTATTTACATTGTGCTATTAATAACTGTCTAAGGAAACTTAAGATAAATGCAATGACAATCAAGCTGGCTGGAGCAATGTAAGCAGTGTTGGTCTAGTGCTTTGCCTTGACAAATTAACCCATTAACTCTTCTCTAATCTGCAAACAATTTGTTTTTGCAAGAAACTGTACTAGCATAAATAAGAGGAGAATCTAATTATGAATGTTTGTACAATAAATAATCTTAACGTTTAATTAACTGTTTCAACCTAACTTATACACTAGGAGAAAGTTACTGTGCAGTGTAGAGGATTAGCAGAAAAATAGATGGTTCAGGGACAATTTGGTGGGTACATCTTTTTGACTTGATTTCATTCATCCTTCTGAATTATTGGTTGAATCATCTTGCAATAATTCTTACACTACTTTGTTTACCAATGGTTCTCAGAGTTAGATACCTCAGCNGGAGGTGCGATGCTTGTGATCTGGTTTGTGTATCTAATGAACAGGTACAAGTTTTAGAACGAGATGGTGAATTACTGAATGTCTAGACTTTTGAGCTGTTCTTTAAGCTTCGGTCTGAAGGATCAGATCGTAATTCTTCACAGTGGAGTCTTACTTGACTAATAGTAGGGCAACGTACCCCTTGCATTTCTTCAAGAAATGTATAGAATCACAAAGAAATGTATAGAAGCACAAAGCTTTTTGAACAGAGACTGGCCTTCTAAAGTTGCTTATGTTAGAATGCAAAAGAGAGTTTTACTCTAAACTAAGAAACAGATAGCAAACACAAGGATTGAAGTGTCTTGAAGAGGAAACAGAAAATTGAGACAAATGCCTCGCCTCTATCTCTTCCTCAATAATATAGCCCAAAGGACATGGACTACTGTGCATGAATCTGATTCTCTTACAAAACTTTGGTGTAGGAGAGGAATGAAATGTTACCAAGTATTTTCGAGGACCTGTTGTTCCAAAGAGGTCAGTGCTACAAAGAGCTCTCTCTCTCTCAGGGGCCCTTGCCCCTGAAGAAGGTTCTTTGGAATATTTGGATCTCAGGAGGCTGTATAGGAAAAAATCCTGTAACGTCACAGAAGTGTTGTATGAAGTGTTCCTGTCCAGCACTGGGAATTGAGAAGGAAGGACTGTCACTAGAAGGTGATATCCATTAATATTTTGATCTATTAAGCTGCCTTGAGTAAACACTATTAGTGTATTTTTAAGAGGTTAATGTCCTTTATTGAGCCAGTTCCAAAAGCCATGTTTTCTTGTAATTATGGACTATATAGTTTGGTTCTCTGTCTTCACAGACAAAAGCTTTCTGTTAATTCCATTAGCAGGTTTTCAGAGAATGGTTGTTATGGAAGCCAGCTCACCTTGCCTGTGCTTTGTGGCAAAAATGAGCCCTTTGGCAGTGTTAACCAGAAGGCTGTGAGGTTAGCTTGTGCCTGCCAGTATTACTGCCATCACGTGCTTCTGTGGACTGAGATGTCTTAGTGGATAACTCAAATGTGAAGTAACATTACTATTTGTGGTATCTCCTGTAAAGTGACCTCAGTTTCACAAGAGGATGCACTTGCAAAACTCCTTTAGGTATCATTTCCTGGAAAAAACATTTTAAAAATATCTGCTACTCAGTGCAGTCTAATGCATTTTAAAAGGTCAGCCCAGACCATACAGAAAATAATAGGCTCCATTAATTTCAACACAGACAGAATCAGGAAAGCATATTTGACAATGTTGTTTTTAAAGTATTTACACAGGCTTAAAAGAAAAGACGGTCTCTGCCAGGAGGAGCTAAATGCCTTTACTTTTACTTACTACTCCTAGTAAAATATTAGGAGTATTTTACTTTTTCTGTAGTTCATGGTTTGAGACATTTTTCATATATTGATTTAGGCAAGTGCTTTAGGCAATTGTGTGTCAACACGTCAGATTTCTGCTGATAACTAGATTTCTGGAGATGCAAATAGGTGTTTAATGAAGGACTTCAAAATGTCTGTCTACTCACACACAGCTTTAAGCATAAAAATGCAATTAAAGTCAAACTCTGCTATTCATTTAGTAAGGTGTTTGAACATATGAGTGGTCCCAAGGGCTATTTCTAATAAGCAGTTCAGATGACCTTTGCAGTGAGCAGCCAAGTGCCCTGCTGTCATGTGGAGGTAGGAGATATCTACATTAACAATGTAGATGTAGCCAAAGTTGGCTTTCATCTGTACAAACCAGCCTGTGATGAAGACAAGGGTTTGTCTACCTTTGCAAGATAGATACACTTAAAATCCATGTAACTTTTTGGATTGAAAAACTAGCTACTTACCAGCATAGAGAAGTCAGAAAAGTCTGCAAACATGGGTTTCATTTGATCTCAGGCAGCCATTCATTTCAGAGACTACACATCTGCAGGCACGAAGATGAAAGAGACCATGGCTTAAGTGGTATATATCTAATTCTACTGTTCGATGTGGTATTCTGCTCATAAGAGAAGATACTCTTTCATACCACAGCTGCCAGTGAATTGTTGGTATAGTAATTGCTAGCTGAAATAATGGCAAATTGACTCATGCAATCATAAAAGATTTAAATAGGAAGAAAATTGCTACTGCATAGATTACAAAAGGAGACTCTAAAACCAAGTCTGTGAGACAGAAAGAGAGAGAAGTATAGTATGGTAGAGTCTCTTGTATTAGAACAGTATGTTGTGTTAGAAGACTTCAATTCAGGGTCTGGTTGTACCACAGTGTATATCACTGTGTGTTTTTTGAGAGATGATTTTATATCCCTGCTTTACAGTAGCATTTCCTAATCTATATCCTGACAGTAACATTACTTTTATTTGTCATGTGGTGATGGCATCAAGCTTAATTAATATGTGTGTATAAAGCATTGGCATAACTCGGCTGAAGAGTGCTGTGGAAGGACAAAATCTGGTTATTTCAATCAGTCAAAAGTGTGAGTTGAATGTATGAGAGAAGGTGAATGCCAAGTACAGAGCAGCTACTTCGAGTTTTCAACTCAAATTATTTTTAAACAGTTATTTCTTGTAATATCCAGCATATACCTAACATGTGCATTTTTCCAGATTGTCTAGTTCTCGAAGCATCACTGTCCACGAGCTCTTGGAATATCACAGAAACATTTCAGTTGAAAAAGTAAGAGCCTGATTCTTGTTAAAGTTCATTGTGGGGTTGATGTGTGTGGGGGAAAGTGACTAAAGTCATTCATCATTCCTTTTTTTCTGTATTTATCAAGGAACTACATGTCACTAAAGATAGTCNTTTTTTTTTTTTTTTTTTCCTTAAAAAGCTGCTTCTTCTGATGACTCTTATTTAATGGGACTGTGGAAACTAATTGTAGAAGAGTCATTACAATGACTGAATTTATGACAAGTACCTGAAGAGATAAAGGATGCCACAATGACATTAAAATTCTTTTGGTCCTTGGGTAAAAGGTGGGCCCCTGGTACTCAGTTTAAGGCCTAGATTAGAGGAGTCAAGAGATTTTTTTAAAATCACTTTGTGAATCTGTTTTAAATTAGACCCAGATGCATTTTAGATATGGTCCATAGGTAGCATGAATAGAATTAAACCAGAAAGTAACATCTAATCTGCTAATACGAATAATGAATACCTATTCTTCTTTGCACATTATTTTTCAGACTGTTTGTCAAGAGCTGGCAGAGGAAGCATTCATGCCCAGTACATGACCCAACACTTTATGATAGGTGGTTGTTAATGCTTAGAAAGATCTGGCTAATACATGCTGTAGGTAACTAGAGTGTTCCCATTCAGAATGCTCCTTCTCTGTGCAAAAAGACTAATTCATAAGCACCTGGGATGAAATAAAACTCTTGCTTTTTGGGAAGTGGCACATCACTTCCCTGACCCTGGAGGAACATGGGGAAGGAGCTGTCTTTCTCTGAATCAGACCATTTTTGTGCATGTTTGGAGAGGGACTGTGCTGCTCTTGGCTCTCTTCCATATTAATGGAAGCATTGCGATGCAAGATAGGGACAAACTAGTCTCCCAACAGGCATATTTTTGGTAGGTGAAGACAATAGTGGACTGGCAATACTTTCTAGCACTACACACATGGAACAGAGGTTCAGACAAGCTGGAAAAAAAAATCAGTGATGGTTTTCTGCTCTTCTATGGTTAAAAAGTACTGTCTGGCCACTCATGTACTGGAGGAAATCACAGTAAAATGTAATCAAAAGTGTTTCCTCTGCTTCCTGCTTTTTTTGAGTTCAATGACTCTCAGTATCTCAATACAGATTATATTTCATACTAAATTTCTTCTCAGAATAATTACAGCAGAACAATAGGTTTGGAGGGTAAATGAACTTTTACCCATCCTATTACATGTTTGCTTGGTTGTTCCCTTGGGTTTATATTTTTTTCTGTCACTTGAAATTTGACATTCATGACTGAATCTAGATGGAGTTCCTGTGTCTTACGAAAACTCTGTTTCTGTGTTACCAGCTGCTCACGGTGTATACACAGGGGTGAGTGTGCCAGCTGTGAATGGATGCGTGTCTCTCCTGTCACCACCTGCCAGGTGAGGTTTGTTGGGGAAAAATGGAATCCCCTGCAATGCCTTTCTCTTGTATATTTTTTACATCTGAGCAGCAATCCATCTCTTTATCTTGACATGAAGAAATGCTTATTTTTTCCCAGGATGATTGCAGAGCAACTGCTTCCAAAAGGATCACCACTGTGCAGAAAACAGAGGTTAGTTAGCATTTTAAGATCAGCTCTCTGGGTTGGGGGAGATATTTATTTAAAATGAGAGGACTTTGCAGAAAAGATAGAGATATGGGTGAGGATGCAGTTGTTTACAAAGGAAGGTAATGCAGAAGCTGGATTTATACTATTTTTTCTTAGTGCTCCATTGGTGTTAAAAGGTACCAGCAAAAACTTGTGTTTCAGATACAGGCATTGAGACAGTGAACACTGCAATTGTCATGTACCTACATCTAGATGCAGTGTTTACAACATTGCTTTAAATGCCAAAGTCCCTGTATGCTGTGCTGCTCCGCAGGAGCCAGCACGCTGAGGGCTGGAACATGTGAGCTGACCATCAACAACAACAACAACAACAACAACAACAACAACAACAACAACAACAACAACAACAACAACAACAACAAAAGAATATTTCGACTTTAATATCTTACCTAGACTTAAAAGCATGTTTGAGTTCTGCTGTCACAGACAACTCTGGGAAACTAGGCTTCAGAATCTCAAACCTCTTCCTCATTTTATGCAGCCAGATCACAGCTTCTCCTGAAACATAGCTGCCAGGGGAGCAGAAGGAAGGGGAGGATGTGCCACCTAGTTTCTGCATAACAGAGAAGTGGCTAGAGGATGAGTCCAGGAACTGAAATCCATGGGTGTTAGTAAATCTCTAGTTCACACTTTCACAAAAATTTTCCTTATTTCCAGGCTGTAGACAAAACTGGAGATGGATCCACACAAGCTGGATCACTGGGAAGGAAGAAGTGTCACTAGTGCTGCCAAAGTACCTGGCTGAATCTGGTTACTGAATTCTCTAGAGAATTAATATAGACTTTATGTGTGCACAAAATCTAAATGATTTGTCTCATAGGCCAGCCCTTTAACCTTCTGATCATAGGTCAGCCCTTTAACCACAAGGTTATTCCTTCATTCTTTATGGAACCAAAAGGTTTTTATTTTTTCATAAAACTGAGTGATCTTTTTATCAGTGGTTGTTTATGACATGCAGGTGCTAGGAAAGAAATGAGTATTGGAGAGAGAATTGGCTGATGAGTAAGTACATAGAGATTTGCTGCCTACACTTTTTGGTTTCTGCTTTTCTGTGAGTGATGCATCGTTATAAATAGTGACTGTGTTTTTATCTCTAACTGTTTCATTAGAACCACCCAAACTTTTACCTCTCAAGACAGGGACCTCTTAAATTCAGCTGCTCAGCTGATGTTTCTTTAACAAAATCACAAAATACGTCTTGTTTTTCACAGAGATGCGTGGGATTGTAATACATGTGCTTTTGAGCATTAATATTCTGGATTTGATCTGTATTTAAAGCATTATGTCTGGTGAAAGAACAGAGGAAATTCTTCTTTGCCCTGCTTCCAAGTGCATTAATTTGACATTGGTAAATAGTTGGAATTGCCTGGGAGATGGCTTTCTTCCACATGCCTTATCTTGGAAAGACAGTGATGGACAAGGCAGTGAAAGCACCAGAGGCTGTGCAAAGGCAGATGTTTATTTAGAAGTGATTGATCCATTCAGAGAGCTTGAAATTGCATTTGAAATCCTGCTCTCCTTTGACTGCTTGTGCTTTAAGGAGAACATACTGGAGAGTGGAAAAAGAGGATTTGTGTTTTCCCACAAACCCAGCTGAGCATTTAGATTAATATACTTTTTTTCAGTGCCAGCCCCAGCCCTCCTCCTGACTCCAGCTGCTGGTTTCTATGCATGCACCTTCCCCCTCCCTTGCCAGAGCAGCAGCTGGAGTGGTTGGATTGAGTACACTTGGCTAGGGAAATTGATTTGGCTGGAAATAGCCATTATCTTTCAGCAGGTTATTTTTTGGCTGGGCCAGTTCCCCGATCCAGTTCTTCGGGGCCCTGTGTTAGCAATGCAGGAGGAGCTGTGCCAGAGAGGGACTCCCCAGGGCGGCAGACACTGCTTAACGTGGGCTGCTGCCAGATACCTCTCTGAGACCTGCAGCCATGCTAACCACGCCTCTGAGGATGTGGCTGCCACAGTTCACACAGCCCCAGGGAAGCGTTAGGCTGTCCAGTGGAGGGAGGAGGCGGCTGCAGCTCAGAAATAAGGAACTCTATTGAAGCTGACAGGGCTGTGCTGATTTACATTACCTGAGGACCTGGTGCACACTCTTTGTATGTCTCTTTGCATGTTTACACTTCCATCACAATCCTCACAACTAGTGATTTTTATAAATATTCTTCTGCCTCTCTGCTGTGGCCCCTCTTGCTACTGGGCATTGCCCCCCCTGCCATGTAGCAACTGGAAGGTCAGTGGCTGTCTGGTGCTGGGGAAATGAGCACTGCAGACCCCAGTGAGGGCGTGAGCTCCTTCCTGCTTTCAGTGAGGAAATTATTGGTTTCTTTTGCTGCCTAGACAAGTATTGCAGATTATGGCGGTCAAACTGGGTGGGAATCAGACTCTTGAGGGTAAATGAACTTATCGTCTTATCCCAGTGCTGTGACTACACTTGACTCCATGAGGCCAAGGCAGGACGCCACGAGGGAGTCTGTGCTGTGTAGCGTCAGGGAGGGCATGATTTCAGAAGGGACTGAAACTTTCTGAGTGAAAAGTCTTTCTGTGATTTCTTCATGGTGTCAGAAAAGAAGCAAGGCAGGTAGTCTGAAGCACCCTGTGGTGTGTAGTGCCTGGCGGAGAGACCAGTGGGAGCCCTGAAGCACCGCAACACAAGGCACCCCTGAGCAATGGGCGCCTGGCATTTCCCTCACTGGGGTTCACAGTCCTGATGTAGTCTGGGGGATCTCCATGTGTTTGTGGGATACTGTGGTATTCTGGTGCTTCAGGGCTCCCTGGCAGTTACCAGTGAGAACCCAAAGCAGTGTTTTCCTCCTTTCTGTGGTATTTGGCTTCTGAATTTGTGTGAGGATATTGACTATGCGTGGTGCACTGGAGGCTGGACACAAGCAGAAGGAATGCAGGTGAAGAAAAGCAATAGTGGTTTGCTGGCTTTGATCTCTTAGGTTTCTGCTTCAGTTGTCCTGTCTCAAGGATTAAACTAATTTCCAGATCATCGTGGGAGTGAATTTTCCTCCTCAGGCTGTTTGTGAGGGATTTCCTTTGCCTTCCTCTATTATCCACATGAGAGGTCATCTCGAATGCCCTTTTGCAGGCCCTCTGGCCCCAGCCTTTGCACTCTCTGGCCTTTTCCTAAGGCACAAGTTGCAGCTTTCAATCAGCGTTGACAGGTCTCTTATTTGCTCTGGAGTGCTCCAGCATTCAGTGAACCGCAGTAGCATGTGGGGACAATGTGCTGGGACCTTTTTGAAATGGTCAAAATGTTGTGACCCTGATGGTCCCCTCAGGCTACCAGCCCAAAGTCCTTATTAGTGCTCTTTTGGGTACGTCAAATGATTAATGGTGAGAAAAACCTGTGAGATGGACTTTCCTAGAGGCTCTGCACCAGCACCCTTAACAGGATCAGGAAGACTGAACTGCCCAGTGAATGTGTCCACAGGTGCACAGCAAAAATCAGGATAATCACAACGCTCTAAAAGCTCAATTTAAACTAGTAGTACAGGCAGTCTAAAGTTAAGCTAAAAATGGTTTGCCTGAGAAGGTCCCAAACAGTTTGTGGTTTCACATGCATATTTTCCTGGTTTTTTGAATGTTTCAGTTTGTTGTCTGAAAGATAGAGAGAAAACTGTCTGTGTGATTGTAAAACTGGGGAAGCAGCAAAACTGATTAAACATGAGATGTCGTCAAAAGTATCAAGTGAATACAGTAGGGAAAAAATATCTCTTCTTGCTCAGTAGTGTTAGTAAGTTAGAATAAGTAAATATAGACAAAGAAAAGCAGTTTTTCTGCAAGACTATGACAACATCAGAACAAACTAGGGTTATTTTTAAATGCTGGAGAACTTCTTAGCATAAAAATGAGATACCCAAAGACTCCCCTGCAGTTGTTTTGTATCTTTAGTTCTATGTATGACCTTGAAAAGACTTTCTAGTAAAGCTAATTCTGGGGTGCTTTCTCAAATTTTCATTCAAGGATTTGACCCTGCTTCCCCTTTTCAGGTCATGAAAGATGCCTTCATTTGTTCGTCTGATCTCTCATAGTGACAGCACTGTGGGTTTTGTCTTGCCTTGTTTTTTAGCTCTTCAGGGGTCACATGAAGTGTATCATTTCAAGCTGGGTTTTTATGCTACCTACCTTCCAGCATGTCAGGCTATGATTCCTTTGGGCAACTTCGTTATGAGATAAACTGAAATATAGAATACATAGGTAAAAATAGTTGGCTTGTAATGAAGTTGTGATTGTACTCGCCAGGATTAAGTTTAGCAGGATTTGAAATTATTAATAAAAATGTATCCCAGTGCCATAAAATCTGCATTTTTTTGGTGGTTGTTTTTACAGCTGTTGCTTATCTGCCCAGCCTTTTCATAACCAGATCTTGTTTTGCTTTCTTTTTTTCCTAATAGCATATCAGCATTCAATCCATTGAACCTTTGTGGATTTCTACATTAGGCAAAAGTGAAATAACAGTCAAAGGAGAAAACTTTACACGTGCATCAGGCATAAAACTGATACTGACTGGAATTACTGGCTGTAAACCAGATGTGTGAGTTAAAACAAAAACTAACACTGTTGACTTTGCATGGTGAAAATTATATCCATTTTGCTCTAGCAGTATGGTTGTGTGAACAGCTGTCATGTACCTCTCCTCAGCAGAGCAGGATATGCTCTGCACTCCTTTAGTTATACTTCCACTTTAATTACCAAAGGATGGAAATGAATTTGGTGTTTGAGTACAACACAAGGGATAGATGGGTTGTCAGTTCTCTTAGCAGCAGTAGGACAGTTTGTATCTGTGGCTCTCTGTGCCTTCTAGCAAGCACCAAGAAGTTAGGTCACAGGAAAGCCTCAGCTTTTGTTTGAATCTCCTCTGCTTCAAAATATTCCTCATATATTCTAGGATTCTGCTTGTAAAGCACGGACACCATGCCAGGGAAGGAAATCTCTTGTACAACAGCTCCTATTTTTCTCTCTTGATGATCACACAGTGTAAGCCCCTAGATAATTAGGCAGTCTTATTCTGATTCAGTTATTTTCAGGTGCAGCTGCAATGGCTGCCTGTGATTAGGAAGCCCATTTTACATAGCTAGCCTTGAAAAGGTAGTGTTCAATTTTTGCTTCAGCCATGGATTTTCAGGGGACCAGAAAAAAAAAGAAGAGAAAAAAAGGGAGAAGGAGGGGAAGACAGGAAGCAGAGAGAAAGAGGAAGGAGTGAAAAAATGGGAGGAAAGAGAGAAAGAAAAGGAAGAAAGAAAAGGAGAATGAAGATTCTCATTCTTCACTAGTTCATGGACCATGCTGGTAGCACAGAGAAGTACACAATAACCAGCAAACTCACACATTGCATTACATAGCCTCATCCCAGGGCTGATTATCTATGCTGTTTTCTGTGCTTATTGTGTCACATAGCAGTTTCATTCAAAAGATGCCCTACTTTGTCTCTTCAGCTCCCTGCTCTCTCTTTCCATCTCCATCTGGCAGCTCAGACAGGGATTCAGTTCTCTTTTCTCCTTATCGCTTGCTGTAGGCTATAGGCTTCCTGTAGTAACACCAATGAGTGGCATCTGTGTTTCAGTGTTTGTTTTCTTTCTTCTCCAGCATTAAAGTTAGAAATGTGCTAAATGATACACAAATGACATTTGCTCTCCCACCAACACGTAAAGAGGCCAAAAGTATTTGCATCCAGGCTAATGGGAAAAAATGTTCACCACCAATGACCCTGCATTATGTTTCGCTGCCCTCATGTTCTAGAATTACACCAAATACCTCCTGGATCAGGTGAGTTTGTCTTTCTGTGCTTTTATGCATTTATTCAGGCGTAGTTGCACTGAGTCAGTATGAGCCTTCTTCCTTGGCCAGACTGCAGCTGAAGCTTGGAAGACTGCTGTAACCTCTTGTGTTGGAAGAAGGGATTTAACAGATAGGGTCGTAGTAACTGCAAGATGGATTCTGTAGACTTCTGCCCACCTCAGGTGTCCTTTATACAAGTCAAAAGTAGTCTATTCCTACTAAACCTAAACCCAAAATATGGGTAGCATGCATAAATTCTAACTCCAATTAACTTTGATTTCTTGATGCTAATATAGCCTTCATCTGTGAAACAGTATAAAGTAACAGTGGATTGGAAGTGAAGTGAAGATAATCATCATTGCATTGATGTACCTGTGTACTTGCTTTACAATATGATTCCCTAAAGCCAATAGAGCCATTTTCAAGCCTTTGCTGTGTTCTGCAGGAGACTCACAGGTCTGGTGAAAGACTTACAGGGTGGTTTTAAAGATATTCTCTGGCACAGCTTTCCACCTGTCCCTTTGCTTTCACAGTTTTTACCTGTTCTCACGTTCTGAATCTGATACCTTGTCAAGTAAGGATTGAAGGTACTGGGTTGGGCTGGCAGCTGCAGTGGCTGAGCAGCCAGGATGCATGCCCTCATCTCCAGGTGAGAGGCAGCTCAGGCAGCTGGAAATTAATAGTACCTTAAGCCACTCCAGCTCTGTACAGCAGAGATTGTGAGGCAGAGCCCTCAGACACAAGCACCATTGTGTGTGAGACAGATGGTCTGAACACCGCTGAGAGTGTTTCCTGTGAAGTGCCTGGCATGATGGGTTTGTCCGGAAGAAGGCAAGAATTAAGCACAGGCAGGGCTGTGCTGGGGCAGTGAAACAACATGATGCTCTTTTTTCAAGACAGAATATTAAATCATGGTCTAGTTCTTTGGCTGCATAAATAGAAAAAAAGGTGGAGAGTCCCTGAAAAGAAGTATACCTGTGTGTGCAATCAAGTCATGTGGCGTAGCAAAAGTATTTACCATTACACTATGAAGAAAGAGTAGAAGTACACTATATAGCTCAAATTATCTTATTCTGCAGTTTGACTTCATTATGTTGTCTTCTACCAAAGCAAATTGCACTTGAGTGGTTTATTCACAACTGAAATCTTAATGCAGGACATGTCTGCAGGAAAACAGATAATATTAACCTCCCTTTCTCCCCATGTTTGTTTTTGTTTTGTTTTGCTTTGGTTTTTGCAGTGGTGGTCGCAAAATTACTACAACTGGTAGAAATTTTAATGTGGTGGACAGTGTGATTATTTCAGATGACCAGAGATCGAACTTCACAGTAAGTCTGAATCTCCTTTATAGTACCAAATAGAGGTCCCTTGATGCATTAGGTTTAGTTCCTAAGGTTTGAGGAGACCTCAGTGATTTCCAACCACTTGCAGGGGCATGTCAGTCACCCTGCTGAGTAAATATAACCACTTACAGGATTACAGTTATACACATTCTTAGTATAGAATCACAAATACACATAAGCTGCTCTCCTGCATAATTCCCTGAGCTTTTTTTTATGGTCTAGAGACTTGCTCCAAATCTGTTCTTTTTGAGTCTTTGTAGTCTCCGTATATGGGTGTGTTGGAGGATGTGCTGAAAGCCCAAATGGTACCACTGCCTCAGTGAGGGGCAGCAGGCTGGGGCTGATGTTGGGATGAAACCCTTTCTCCAAGGTTGTGAGGATCCAAGCACTTTGTTGACCTTTGCAGCGCAGAGACCAGAACACAGCAGCATCACCCAGTGGAGTAAACAATGACCCAATGCTACAATGACTGTAGCAACCCCCTCTCTCAGGAGTTAAGCTAGAAAGAGCAAATGCCTAGGAGTGCTGGAGAGCTTGTCTTACTCTTCTCTTGTCACTTGCATTGAGGGGTAAGAAGGAAAATTCATTGTCACAATTCCTGTCTCTTTGCAGAAAATAGTTACCTTAACAGTGAGCAATCAGCCTTAAAGCAGTGTGCAGAATGTGTGACAAATGCACTTAAAGGCAGACATGGTCTCAACACACAAATTTTTCCAGGTGCTCTGCATGCCCTGATCTCAGAGAAAAGGTTTAGCAGGTATCTGTGTGAAGTCAGGAAGACATTAAAATTTGTTTGAGTGCCTCTGTTTGTAATTGAACCCACTGCTGAGTATTTAATGACTGTTAGAGCTTTGCTATTGCATTTCTAGGTCTCTAGGTGTCCTGGAAATTCATCTGAGTATCATTATTTAACACCAAGCCTGAGCCATGCAACAGACGGTAAAGTTGTTGACATGATGTTAAAAGTGGATACTACCTTTATACCATGTGTCAAATTACACTATCACCCAGACCCAGTGTTCATTAACTACCAGCTGCACACTGAACTGGATCCTGATCTGGAATTAAAAATATATGTAAGTTTTGAAATAATAAACTACAACACCTAATTTAAAATAGTGCTTGGATATATTTTTTCTTATTGTATTTAGTGACTGATCATTGTCTTCAATTTTTTCCCTCTAGAAAGAAAATGATAACTTGAATATTTCTAAAACGGAGGTAGAGGTTTATCTGTCATATATGACTGGTGCACAGACCAAAAAGATATGGTTCAGTGTCCAAAATATTACCAAAAAGCCAGACCGTAGCACCATACTGTGCAAATTCAAAAGAGAAGGAACCGACAAGATTGACTTTTCCACAGTGAAAGTTTTTGTGAGTAGAAAACCCTTTTGTTGT
>VZUA01011768.1:2162-14280 GCA_013401035.1 Horornis vulcanius | reverse complement strand
CTCGCCGCGCCCCTCCCGGCCCTGTCGCCCCCGCAGCCCCGCGGGACCGCCCCGGGGCCGCCCCGCCTCCGCTTCCCTCGGCCCTGCGCCTCCTTCCCTACTCGCCGAGTTTGTTTACAGCCGCTACTAGGAGAGACTGTTACACGGAGCTTATTTTGGGAGCCGGTGATGACTAACGAAGTTAAAAGGAGCTTAGTACTGAAAACAACCTTATTTTTAGACGGCTGTTGTTTCAGTGGATCATTGTAGCAAACGCGCCCCGGCGTTTCTAAAAGCCACGTTCCCGATGCCAGGTCTCTTGTCCTGTGCTGCCACCGAGGGTCGCACACCGGCTTGCCCTCTTTCCTTTGCTTCCCTACATCTCCTCCCTAAATCCTGCCTTGTAACTGCTACGGCCACTGCTGGCCTTCATTATTTTGAACTTTAAGACTTTTTTTTCAACAGAAGTAAAAACAAGCTAAAAAATGAGGGAAAAAAGTTATGAAAATATGTGGAGTACTTTTCAGTGACCTCTGGTACTGAGCTAGCAGTGACCAGTATTGGCCTCCCCCTTGACTTTTGAGACAGGGCTGATGGTTATGTAGGGCTTCTTCGTTTCCTAGGGAAGATGCAAGAGGCAGGTCTTCAAATCTAGCTTCATTCTAAGCAGCTCCCTGGGCCCCAGCATGACATGCTGATCATCAGAGCCCATGTGTGGGAGAGGTCAGCAGTGGACAACAGGGAGATGTGGCTGCTACTGCTGCCTCACTCCCCATCACCCTTTTTTTCCCTGTGTGGGATCACTGCCTGCCAGTTCAGGCACTAGGACCACACACAGGGCATCTCGCTGTCCAAATCTAGTCCCTCACTGACCAGTCCTAATCCCTCATGGGTAAATCCCAGCAGAGCTGGTGGGTCCTCAGCAGGCTCTGTTCCACACAGGGCATGCACCCCAGCTAGAAATTTTCCCTTGTCACCGGTGCTGTGCCAGGACCTGTCTTCCCCTGTCACTGCCATGCAGCCAGCCTTCTCTGGCTTTCCACAGGAATGCTTCCACTGGGCCTTCTCACTGTCCATATCTGCCACAGAGTTGTCCGGGCTCCCTGGGCAGTCTCTCTCCATCCATATGTCTCACAGCAAGGAGGGGATGAGCTGCTGCTTCCCTTCCCCTCCACAGAGGTGGCTGTGCTTGAAAACGAAGCTCTTGCTGCACTTAACCAGTAATTAGGTTAATCAGCTGCCCTGCTCTACCTTTCCCCCGTGGCTGAGACAGCATGCAGTGGCTTGCGTGGCCCAGGTCAGGCTGAGAAACTCGTCTGTGCGGCTGCACGTCGAGGCCATGTTCGTGGGAGACAGTGCACTTGGTGCACTGCAGCTCTCCCAAGGGAAAGCAGCTGCACTGGGATAAGAGTTTGGTAAGAATGGGGACAGAGCAGGCCACAGAGCCTTTGTCTTGGGACAGAGCCTTTTTGGGTTCCCACCCTAACAGCAATCAGTTTGTACTGGAGAAGTCACAAGATGGAAAAAATCTGTATGTTGTGGAAGGAGGGAGGGTAGGAGTAGAAAAGGAGCCTCCCCCCTCTCTCCTCTCCCAGTGCCCCAGAATCGCAGTACTTCCCACTGCTGGTATTTGCTAGGCTGGGCCCCCCAATGCTGGAGCTGCCTGTGGATGCCAGAGCCGTGTTGGCATTCCCTGCACAACTTGGCTATCTGACACATGCTTCCTCCCAGCCACAAACACCGCTCCTTTGCTTCAGCAAGGAGCCAAATGATGCAGGCTTCAGTGGGCACTTTTTGACCACTTTTTACCCCTTCTGCTCCTCTTTGCAAGCAAAGCACTAAGTTTGCCCTCTGTTCGCAGCTCTTGAGTATAGTGTTATCCTTTAAAAAAATACTGCAGAGTATTTATACAGGATATTTTAATCACTGAAGAGTCTGATTTGTGATCTCTGGATTAGTTTCATATTATGTGAAGTTGTGTGAGTCTGTGCATTCCCTCCTCCATTTTCCTTTTCTCTCCTTTACGTTGGGCCTCAGCAGTCTGGGAGGGATGGTTTGCATGAACCTTTGCACACAGTAGCTGCAGTATTTCTCCAGGAACCTCTATCCAACCAAAACTCCTTCATTCTTGCCCTACCAGAGGATTTAGGGTAGTAGCACTGCACAACAGGCTGTGCCTGACTTGCACCCTGAACTGCTTGCAAGACTTGGGGCAAATTTTTTCTTTGGGCCATGTCCTGTAAGATGAAAACTTTCAGCTTTGTCTACACAAAAGTGTCTTGAAAGCAGGGTGGGGAGAATCCCTCTCTCCAGTGTTTACCAATATCAAACATTTTCTTACACGAAGTGCACAGAATCCCGTAATCCAAGATATGTATCAAAAAAAGCCACCCATGCTCTGCATGGAATTTTTGTCCTGTTTTGGGCTTCTTGCCCTTGTATTCTTACAGCCTTTTATATCTAACATTCATAATAGTGGCCACCTCCTGCATGCCCATCTTTTGGGTCTTGGCAGCTTCAAAAGCATCAACATCTGTTCAGAATTTCATTCACTGTAACAAAAGATTTATAAGTCTCAAGCCTCCCTAACCAAGGCCCTAATTAAAGTCTTTCTAGTCCCCTCCTTTGAAAATTGTAACAAGATTTGCTGGAAACTGAGACAGCACATGGCCAGTGTTTATGGCTGCTCCAGCACCATTTTGAAAACCCATCCATAAACTTTCAAACAAGGCAGGGAGCACACCTGAGCAGTGGCCAGCTGCTGGCCAGAGGTGGAAGCTGGTGCAAAGGAGAGGCTGGGCTCAGCCTCCCATCCCCCTGACACAGCCTCTTTCACCGGCTGCCAGAAATCATTTCACCACTTTTAAGGTGCATTGCACTTAGCAGGACAAATGCCAGAGGAGGAATTTTGTGTGCTTGAATAATGTTGTAATTTACCTTATAACTGGTCTCATTACAACGTTGAGTGCTCTGTTGATTTACCTGGCTTTTGATTTAGTGGACTCTTTTTAAACGACAATTTAGGAACGCAGCCAGTGACTGCAGGCAAAGGGCCTTAAACCTTTGAGTTGGACTGAGCTACAGTCATCTGTTCAGACACCGACTTTTTAAAATCAAGATAGACATCAGACAGCCGCACCAGATCCATATACAGAAAGCCGTGACTGAATTAAACTGAGACATTAGTTCAGAGAAATAATTTCAGAATGATACATGCTGCATCAGTGGCCTTTTGTTTCCTTTTGAGTTTGCCCCTTGCACAAACCCACATTGTGGGCAAGTACAGGGCAGAACCCTTGCTGTGGCTGGGGTTGATGTACAGCATCCTCCCTGGAGCTGTCCCAGCTGAGGTGGGTGCCAGCAGTTGGCTGAATTCCGTCTCTGTTGCGTGACCCTGGGGTCTCACCGTGGTGATTCAGGATCCTCTTCAATGGCAAAACAACCATCAACAATGAAAATACCAATGCTCTGCTTTTCTTCCTGGACCCTGCGGATGGAATGTGCAGTGCAGGGTGGTTAAAAAATAAGAATGTGTCTAATTCTCTGTTTGTACTTATGCAGTATTGTCAGACTTGAAAAGAAACAGTGACAAGGTTTTGTACCAGGCATCGTATTTTAGTTCTGGAAATACTTAAAGTTTCGGAATTCCCCAGTTGCTGATACAGGCGTTGGTAACACATTTTTTGCCTCATTCAAAAGTGCTTAATGAGGGAAAGGCTCATTGGGTACACAGGGACTCAAGCTGGCAGCAGAGCAGACCCTTCTCCTTGAGAAGGGAAACATCAGATTTACGATGTCTGTGGCAGACTGGGACCTGTGTTAGGGATCAGTTCCTGCACACTGTGGGCATGGTGGCTTTCACCTCGTCCATCCTCTGAGGCACCAGATCACACCTTTGTTTTCAGGCAGTGCAAAGCATTTTTTTTCCCCAGATGTCTATGTTTCATCTGAAGAAATAGGATTGCTGCAGGAGGCTTCATGGAAGCAGTGACCAAGCAAGATGGTCACAAAGCCTGGGCTGTCTGCATGTGCGGAAGTGTTTCTTCACTCAGCAGTCCAAAGGCCAGTGGTTGAATCTGGATGGTCAGGAGTCAGGAAAGGCTGCACATGCCCTTCCAGTGCAGAGGGGACCCCTTTCCCTCTTGCCTGGCTGCACATGCCCTTCCAGTGCAGAGGGGACCCCTTTCCCTCTTGCCAAGCTCTACATTCCCTGGAAATTCTGCATTTAGTGACAGGCTCCTGTATGTCCTTCTCATTCTCTACCCTCTGCCAGTTCTTGGTCCTCAAGTGCATCTCCCCTCCGAGCCAGAGGAGATGTAGGCTGGGCTGATTTACTCCAAAGGTAGCATGTCTTGAGCTGTGGTCACAACCAAGTGCCCTGTGAGCCCAAACATGTACTCTGCCACCTTCACTTCCATGCATATGGAAGCATCTCCTTTTAGATCCAAGGCTCCATGTCCCTGTGTGCAGAACAGGGCCAGCAGTGAAGTGCCTTTTGTAGCCTTCCTCTCTGTAACTAGGGACCAGCCTCTTTCACACTTCAAGTCCACTGCTGGGAGCACCCTCACTGCCACATGGAATGAATGACCTGATGTGAAGCCCTGGGTTCCTTTGCTGCAGCATGAGCCCTCTTTTCCAGTATCTCAGCTGCACTATTATTTACTAGTCAGACTGTTGCTATTCCTACTGCTTCTCAGCACCAGCAGTCTTTTCCTTCATTAGTTTCCTCCTGCTCTAGTTCATTAAACCTGCATTTAAATGTGCTATTGGTTCTCCCTAAATGAATAACCTTCCATTGTGTAATATTGAATTGCTTTGTATTAGCCTGTTCCCCCCAGTGTCTCCAAATCCTCCTGTAGTCTAGTGCATTCCTGAAATTTATCAGCAGCCTCCCCTCCTATCATGATGTCATCCGCATCTGGATACCCGGCACATCGCGCCAGCCTCAGGCTCATTTGTATAAAACTCTTAAACAGAACAAGTCCCAGCTCCAAGCCCCAGGAGATCTGCCTGTAAGCTCTCTTCTGGTGCACGGTGCTATTTATTGCACTTCTCTCTCCCCTAACCCAAGTTTATCCTCCTAATATTGATACTCCAATACTTGTATACATTTTACTGACCTCATTTTCTGAAGGAGAGTCAGTAACCTTGTTAAACTCCAGCAAACACAAAATCATTGCTTTAAACTTTTCTGGGCTCACCTTCACAAACTTTATGAATAGGATTTGGATTACTCTAGCAGCAATTTTGACTATGGCCCCTTGTGCCAGATGCTTGTATACACCAGTCCCTTGCTCCCCCTTTCCCCTTGTAGCATGATAGGATAACTCAGGGGATGAGAGGTATTGAGGGAGAAATGAAATATTTTCCAGGTGATGAAATGTGGTGCCAAAGTTTTGTTCTCTCACTTGTGGCTGTGCCCTATTGAGGAGCATCCTTTACATTTGATGTAAAGTAGGTAATGAATCACAATCTAATGGTGTAAAGAAATATACTCTGCTATTATTTTCACCAAACTTTGAGCAGCCCATCCCTGTCTTGGACAGGGATGAAACTCAGAGCTTTTCAACCTAAAAGATGAAATGATAGCAGCTGTGTGCTATTGGACATGAAGAGTTATAATGGGGTTGGTGACACAGATGTCTCCAGCTGCAATGCAATGTCTTCAGCAGCAATGGTAAGGCTCAGACACAGCATTTAGTGGTGCCAAGGTCATGGCTGAGCCGCACTAGCTGCGGAATCAGAGGCACCTTGGTGGTAGGCTGACTTTGATCCCAACACCCAGCATGACTTTTTGCTATCGTGCCTGCTCTGGCTGTCCAGGACTGTCCAGGGATGCCACAGACCTCGGCTCATTCTGGTTTCCCACAGAAATGCCCCATGGATGGGGAATTTCTGAGAAGAACTTCAGTCAGGTTGGCAGAGACAGAAGCTTCTCTTTGCCAGAGGGATCTTGAAAGGCTGACAAGGGATTGGGCTTTTAACATACACCATTTTCACAGCCTGAATTTTGTCTCCCTCATTCTTTTCACACCTCACTCCATGCACAATTAGAGATTTCTTTACTGGAGTGATTTGACTGAGGGGGCCAGCAACCTCTGGAAAGGGATTTCCAGACTCCTGTAGTTTGGTCAAGGATGGGTTTGGTTGTTTGTGTACCGAAATGATGGACAAACCCAAAGCCTTTGTTCCATTAGAAGCATTCCTGTTTTGTGACATCCCTGCATTCTGAAGTAGCTATCTTGAAGAGCAAATGCTGAAAATTAAAATCTTCTTGAGTCAAGCCTCCTCATTAGCAGTCTGCCTGGCTAGACTCTACCTTATTATTTTTTGCTGGTGTGTAGCTGTAAAGAGAAAACCGAGGAGAAAAATAGGCAATTAAAATGCATTAAATTGATTTCTAAATGAGTATGCAGAACCAGAAAGTCCCAGGAAGAACCCCATCTCTTCTTTTGCATCTGTTGCTGTATGTGAGAGTGCAAATTCACTAGCAGCTAGAACCAGACACATTTGCAAACATTAGCAGGGGTAAACTTCTAAGATCTCTCCATTGAGTCTCTGAAAATGAAATGTGTTAAGTCATTGCAGTTGCTTGGCATGCACTGTCAAACAGGACCTTCCAAAAGCCATGGAAAAGTTTTTCAGAATGAACACAGCCCCAGCAGTCCAAATATGAGACTCTCCCCTCTGCAAAGCCAGAGAATCCTTTTCCTCGTTGCTAAGAAAAATGCCAAAAATCACCTCATGATTCTTCTGCTCTAGACAGTGCTCCGGCACAGGAGTGGAACCACGAGCATTATGAAACCCCACAACCTCCCAACACCAGGCTCTGTGTC
The DNA here is from genome assembly GCA_013401035.1 of Horornis vulcanius. NCBI lineage: Eukaryota > Metazoa > Chordata > Aves > Passeriformes > Scotocercidae > Horornis > Horornis vulcanius. The sequence continues at coordinate 7,465 of VZUA01011768.1, read as the reverse complement.
TGCACTGTGCCACAGGTCTCATCAACAGACTTCCACATTAAGTTAAATCAGACTCAAATGCAAGCCTGGAACAATTATAGAAAACCATGAAGATGATACAAATTAATCTCTTCTTTGCTTCCAGGACTTTCATTATTATCTTCCTTCCAAGAGTCCAATTAAATTTGTTTTCAGATTGCTTTTTAAGCACACTGAGCAAACTATGAAATTAAAGAAACCTCTTAACTGTGGTGTATGAAAAGGAGGCTGCCCACAGATGTGCGTGTGGTGCAAGAGAGAACTGCATGGACAGGGCTGTGCACACAGGAATGCCTTTGTTAAGCCACAAAGCAGAGCAATGGCAGAACAACCTCCCAGATCTGGATCCACCAGGCTTCTGGGGAAGGCAGGTGTGAAAAGACAGACTAAAGACTGGGGCTGAAAATTGTTTCATAGAAATTGCCTTTGGGACTGCAGCTGAAGAATCTGTCACCAGAGGTGGGTCCTTGAGGTGAAAGCCACTTGTGTTTACTGCTCAAGGGCTACTGCCTGCTTGCTGCCCAGCACTGATGCCCTGAGCAGTCTACAAGAGCTGTGCCACAATGCAATTCTCATGGTGTTTCTCAAGTTACATGAGTCAAAGCTGTCAAGTCTGGAAGTCTGGGATTTGGCTCCAAGTTTTGCTGGCTGCACTCCAATAAGTGGATGCAGACCAATTTCACAGAAGTGGCCAGCAACCTCTTGCAGGATGAAGAAAGGCCATTCCCACCCACTGTAGCCTCTCCTCCTCCCCACAGAAAGCTCCTTCCCTGGTTGCTGGGCTGCAGAGCTCCAGCAGTACACAGGCCTGGGAGCTCCTGTCACTGTTCTCTGAGTGCCAGTAGGTATAGAGTGACCCACAGGATAAGGCAGACTGAGACCTCAGAAACTGTGCATGCATGGGCACATACACACGCAGGAGTATCCCCTCTCTTCAGAGTTCATGGCTAGCTGGACTTGGTGACCTCAGGGAAAAACTTTGTCTGGCAGAGGCATTTGAAGGGTGCCCACTGCCTGGGTACAAAGCCCAGTGCAAGATTTCTCATATCCTGGGACTGGCTTGGATGAAGAGTATTTAGGGCTGGTGTTAGTGACAGATCAGAGGAGGCGGGATAGTAAGAGATCCGTTTGGGATAACTGTGGAGGGGCCAAAGCATGGGCTCACATTTTAGTGAGGAGAGTCTTTCAGGAGCATTGCTGTGAAGGTCTGGAGTGGAGCAGGAGAAGGCAGGGGAAGGGCTGCCAGAATGCTGGTTCAGAGACCACGCCACACCTCTGGGTCTGGCAGAGCAGCCCTGTGGAGATCGTTGAATCAGAAGTGGTGAGGAGGGGACCGTCTTGCTGAGATGAAACATCCTGTCCTGCTAGGAGCATGGGATCGTGTTGCTTCTGATGCTTGGCACTAGTGGTCAGCAAATCTGGCAAAAAGTGGTTAATGAGGGCCCCGACACAAAGTCTGCCCTGACCCAGCTGCCTCCACCATCCAGACATCATCACAGCAAACACTTTGTGGGGTAGGTTTTTTTTAAGGGCGTTTTCTCCTCCCTTCACCCAATTAAAAGTTCAATAGAAAACACAAACTTGCCTCAGAGGGCAAGGGCTCTGAATGCTCAAGACTTTGGTTTGAAGCTAGCCTGGATGGACTGCTGGCAGAAACCCCTTCACCTTTCAACACCCACACTGGTAAATAAATAAGCCTGTCACTGAGACTGCGTCCTCAGTTGCAGCACTTGTGGTGATGGTGTTTGACAGTGACAGTGACAGTGAACTGGAAAGAAACCCTTTCTGTAACACTGATTTTTGTCTCATCTGAAAAATTTAAGACTAAACGGTTAGAAAACTTTTTTCCCCATACTGTGGAAACAATTGTAGAAAACGAGCAACGTTACCTTGAAAGATTTTTTTTCTCTTGGTTATGATGACCATGAATGTGGAATTTTACTTATTTGTTGGCTTGCATCGCCCTCTTCTGGCTTATAGAAAAATACCAGCTTTCTCAAGAAACTTTCCCTTGGAAATAAACTAGTAAAGCAAAACCCCAAGTGTTTATTGGTGTTAAGTCTTATCTACTTAAAGCATCAATCATTCAGACTGGAACCGAGCCCACCTTTGGAAAGCACGGATGCTGAACGGCAAGGAAAACGATGCAGGTATTGCTTCCCACTGGGTGAAAGGGGCTGGTGGCTGTGTAACTGGGTTGGCACGGAGAGTTTGTACAGATGTTCTCTCCCCACCGCTGGATCCCTGGAACGAGTTTACAGCTATTTCAGCCATAACTTCGCTGAGCTAAGAAACTTCAGTTCCATCGCTTAAGTTCCACAGGAATCACTCCCGACGGTGCTGGCTGTGCTTCCCGTGCTCAAGACTAACAACAGGAGTTCGAGCAGTTTGCGGCTGGAGCAGAGCTACAACAAAGAGCTGATTGCGGGGGAACTCCCGGGGCAAGGGAAGGGGCAGAGCAGCAGGCAACCTGCTCAAACTTGTACCCAGCCACAGCACCAAGGCAGAGCTGGGAGCAGGACAGAAACCCCTGTAGGTTTCTGTCAGAAGTGCACATATTTGTGTAAGATTGCAGTAATCTGGAGGATGAGAAGAAAATTGAGTGATGGGTACAGAATTACACCAAAATTAACCAGATAACTTCTAGAGTGACCATGTCTGAATACAGCAAAAATTCAAACTTTATTTTCAAGTAAAAAAATTCAAATCCAAGTGAAGCAGTCCCTAAAGGTGATGTGCCTTAAACAAAGAGGATGGTCAATCTCAGGTGAAAAGCGAAGTCCTTCCTTCATGCCTGTGTAAATGACTCTGTCAAGCCACCACATGTCAGAGAATTTAAATCAGTATATTTACCAGCTTGATGAAAATTCTGCCTCCTTCTAAGAAAAAGGTAGCATTTCTTTTCTCCCAAGTCATGTTGGGACATCCTAGGACCTTTCTCCTTACAGACTAATCCTAGTCCTATCATCTCATTCTCTCTCATTATTGATTCTCATATTTTCTCTTCCATGCATTCTCAGTGGTGGCAAAACTTCTTCCCTTGTCAGTATCTGAATGAGTAAAGGCGGTCTTTCTCTGCCTCTGAATAAGCTGTATCATTATCTCCAGCATCCTACTCAGCTCCATAATGTGATACCAAAACCAATTATCTATTTGTTACTCACATACTATGGTTTATGCCTTTCCAGCTGATCATTTTGGTTGCCCACCTTAAGATTAATCAAGACACTGAAGGCCTCTTGATTAATCTTACAGTGAGTATTTAACATTCTTTTGGAAACCAGGCTCCTACATAAAAAACAAACATCTTAAAAATAGTATCTTTTAAAATCACCACTCACTTCTGGTGGAATAGACTGAGAATATAAATTGCTGAATGGACAAAACAATGGAAATTACTAGGTTCCCCCCTTGACTTGCCTCACATCTCAAGTTCTTTATTCCTGCCTCAGGTTTTGATATTCTCATTGAAATTTGTGTAATATGAAGCTGATTAACTGTTCTATTTCAGACTTGCAAGCAGCTCCTATTTTTTTCTTTCTCTTAAGAAGAGATAAAGTTCCCACAATTTTTTATGCCTGGGAAAAGTATCACACCAAAAAAGGAGGGACATGAAGTAGAAGAGCTGTGAGATGTCTACAACTCAAACAGGACTGGCAGGTAACAAAAAAGACTATAAAGAGGCCTTTGTTTTTCATGTTTTCTTTGAGTTGCTGGAGGGCTCTATGAGGTGTCTCCCTTCCAAAATTTCTCCCGTAGTGCCCATATATACTGGCATATACAGAATTCAGCTTGCCTGAAAGCAGCTCAGCCACAAGTAGCTGCCTGGTCATTCTCTTCACATGATCACCAAATGAGTCTCTCTCATGGAATTTGTGTCCCATCTTTAAAAATAAATACAACACAAATAAACGAAGTCTTGACTGTAGTCACCAACCCTGACCCACACGCAGATATGACTGTGCTTGAGTCAACATCTACAGGATCAGCAGGCTGCAATTTCAAAGAGGCCCCAGACACCCGCGTTACTCAGAGAAGAACACCACAAGCAGGAATGGAAGGTGCTGATGAATTGCTAGGGCAAAGACATAGCCAATCAAATGATCCAAACACAAACAAAATGGTTTACAGGAAGACCGAGGGAGATGTCACCAGGGTGATGATGCCAAGTGACTCGCTATGAGCATAGGGTCACAGCAGCACGCTGTGCTTAGGGGCCTGCACACTGAGCACTAGGTGGCACAAGGCCAGATAAACAACCCCACGGGCTCTCTCAGGGCTCCTGCAAGATATCTGCAGGCAGCCTTTGGATATTTCTCCAGGGGGCTGGGAGGTGGAAGCTGCAGAGGGCTGCATGGATCCTGCAGCATGGCATAGTCTGGATGTTCCTTTGCACTGCCCAGTGTAGCACAGGGTGGAGGGGTGAGAGTTTGTTTTTGTTGGGCCTCAGGCAAAATGAACTTTCCCCCATTTCTTCCCCAGCCTTCTGCCTCCAAAGGCATTTCCAGTGTCTAACCAGAACATGCAAAGTTCCGCACTTTTGGACATCTCTGCTGCCATGCCCTCTAAGGCAGGCTTTGCTGTAAGAAGCCTTTACCCTGCTTCTCCAGCAGTGAACTCCATCACTCACAGTGATGGTATGTCTGAACTGGCAGGGTGAGTTACCTGCATGTCAAGAAGAAAGACTCCTGTGCTGCTGCGTACCAGATCAGTGACACTGGCTGGGTCTGCATTACAGCTGAGCTATAACCTTGTTCTCCCTCCTCACCTGCCATCTCCAAGTAATTGCTTTTGGACAGATGGCAAGCTAGCAGCATGGTTACGTGACTGCAGCTTGGCTTTTTCCCACTCCCCCCAAATCTGCTTTGGGTTATACAAAGAGAGATTATTTTTTCCTCCCTGCCTCCCTTCCAGCACTACAAACCGGTTTACACAGAAGGCAATTGTTTGAACAACTCAGGCTGGGGACTTCTTCCACCTGTGTCCAACATTCCAATGGGCACAGCTGGAACAAAGCACAGAGGGACCTCACTGTGGTTGCCCCTATCAGGGTAACAGGACAGTGCAAATGCAGTGTGACAGCCCATCCTGGTCATTCCTCATCAGGAGAAATCAAATCTCTTCTAATGCAAGCAGGGCCAGATTGATACCTGAGCTAGGCAGAAATGCACAGCATTTTGACTGTCTGGAATTGTTTCTTTCAGGCAGGTATTCCCAAGATGGGTTGTTAAAAACATGATTTCTCTCAGTAGTTCCAGACATTCAGACGTGAGTCTCACAGTCAT
>VZUA01011758.1:7651-17913 GCA_013401035.1 Horornis vulcanius | reverse complement strand
ATCAAGAATGATACTTGGCCTGAAGTTAAGTTCTCCTCAGTTCAACTTTTGAGTTAGATGCCAGGTGGTAATAATACCACCTACTTTGGTGCTACACCTGTAAAACTGAGTCACTTGAACACCGTTTAAGGTCAAGTCTTCTGCTCTTTGACTCTCATGACAGACTGAGAAACCATATTATCTTAATACAAGTGTTGAATTTTAAGGCATCCAGCACACACACATGCAAACACAAACAAACCCTGATAGTGCTTTTCAAGCTCTTGCAGGTGTGCAAATATGCCAGTAGAGTATATATATCAGTCAGTCACTATAATCAAGCCTCTTTGCATGAGACATTCAAAATTGTACCCAAGTATCTCATAAACCACAGTCAAGGCTGAAACAAACATAATAAAAAAGATTTATAATTTTGTCACAGCTTAAAAAAAGTCATAATTTATCTTAATCCCAGACATTTTAACAGGTCTTTGCTAAGCATTATTCTATTTGTTCATGAACAGATGTTCAGCATAGACTACTTGGTGAAAACATATTTACTCTACTTGACACATAAAAAGGACCAATATTGGCAAGTCTGTTTAAGTGAGGAATCCTCTAGACTATGGAACTCCTGAGGCAGCTCCAAGACAGATAACATCTAGCTTTTAGAACAAAGGCAATGAGGAAATTGTTTCAACAAAGCAACAGTGAAACATATGGAGTTATTACAGACATCCACGTAATAACTGAGACATGGTAATTACAATGTCAATCAAGGTGGAACATGGTCAGAAACAGATGAAAGGGAAGGCAAAGATTCAAGTAGAAAACATTAATTTAATTTGAGTGAAGACTAAAAGATGGTAAATACAAAAGGAATTTAGACAGATGACAGCAAAAATGAAGAGTTCAGCAGAGGCGAAAATGAAACTTTTATAGTACAGGAAGCTGTACAAAAGATTCTGCAGATAATTAGAGTAACCACAGAGGGTACCCAAGGGAAGACAGCTTTGCTGAGACAACAGGATAACTTGTCAATGGCCAGGGAAACATAAAGGAGCTCCACAGCAAATAGATACAATGTTCTATTATGTGAGTCCTCGCTGTCCAACAACTGGACATAAATTCAAAACTTTAACTCTCCTATTGTCCAACTTTCTAAACATTACATTGCTTTTCAGGGACTCTTTACTTTTCTAGACTAATCTCTCTAGCCCAAACATCATTGCAGCATGCAAAGATAGCTTGGAAATTTCTACAGTACAAGTAAAGTGAACTCTGACTGAAGCAGAACGAAATTTTATATAAACTGAGAAGGGAGACCTGTGTGCCATATTTGCCATCAGGAACTATGGCACACAAAGTTTCAACAGCAGAAAACAGAACAGATGAGACAGCAAGGTGTTTTGTTGCTACATTACCATGAGTCACGTCTAATGGAGTACTGTACAGGATGTTAAAATCATAATAATTATTCCTCAAAAACTGGTCAGATGAGAAAAGCCAATGCTTCTTGACATGGATACACAGTATAGATGTTTTTGGAGAGGACTGCATTATTGACAAGAATTTATTGCTTTTCTGAAAATCCGTTCACAAGTAGGACATGAAGAATGACTTTTTCTATGTAACATACACTGCCGTGACTGGCAAGGTCTCAGTAAATTTGTAGTAGCATATTCAAAGGTACAAAGAGGGTACTATGCCAAAAGAAGCACAGAAGACCACATGATACAAAGACCTGCATGACAGTCTTGGGCAGGTATTCACAACCAGACTGAGCTGATGAGCTCAGATCAGTTAAGTGTTAGCAATCTCTAACCTACACTGGTATTATCAGCAGATTATCACAAGTATGCCTCAGGCCTAATGATGAGGACGTTATTTGTCTGAGGTATTTTTAATGGGAAATGGCAGAGGGAGTGTATTGTGATAGTATCATTTCAAATTAGTCACAAATAATTGTCAGAATACTTCCATTAGCAAGAGGCTCAGAATCTGACACATCAATATAAGCCATTGTCAACCAAAATCTTATTAGCTTACAGCGTTCTGTCTGAAGTGCTATGTTCTTGGTCTGGGGTTGCAACAGTTAGGAAGAGAAATAAGAAAATATAGAAACCAATGGATCACATTCTAATGTGATGATGAATCCCATGAAGGTTAGTTACAAAATCCAGAGGACAGACTAAGGACCAAATCATGACAGCTGGAATGGTAGGAGATGTAAATCAAAAGCAATCCACAGCAATATTCATCCAAGGCTAATATGTAAAGTGACATTACAATGCAGAGCTGTTCCTATGCATGACCAACACTTAGGATCAGGAAAGTGATAAATTTGCTGTGCCCTCCCTTCACAATTACTTCTGGCGGTGAAAGAACAGTGGTATAAATAAGATAAGCATAATAGTCCTATATGATCTCTTTGCTATGTATTCTAGTTTGCTATGATTTGGGCTTTATTTTGTGGAAACACAAGTTTGACATAGCTGCTTTATAATTGGTCTCATCATAGGGAGAAAGAAGATAGTTGTGATTTATTCCTTTCAAGTTTTTCTTTTTTTAAGAAAAGGGAAGAAGAGAAGAGGTATAAGCACTGTTTCACATCTAAGGAAACAAGGTGTTTCCTTGGTCTTATTGAGACCTGGAAATTTTGCTTGCCAAGAGAACACCTTTTTACCTAACATTGAAAGAATATTTGTGATTTGTGTCTAATGCAGTCGTATATTTTACCTGAGTTCACCCATCTAAAATAGGTTCAATTTTTCCATCTCAGATAAAATTGTAACATTAGCTAGAATTTTCATTTATATATGTTCTATACAGAAATAACATGGATCTTAAATGAAATGTGATAGCCTTCCTAACATAAAAAATCATATGATTATCTGTCAGTAAGCTAAGAGACAAAGTGGAATGCTAATATTTATGCTGGGTTTTCATTTTTTCATGCTGCCACAGCTGTCTTAGACTAAACAAAACAGTTCTATTTTGAAGCAAGAGACTGTACAGTTACTTTAAAGACTTAACAGAGCTTCTAGAATATTTGCTTTTAAGAGACTAATGGGAGATAGCAATATTAAATAAACATACTGAAAGACAAATATACACATTATCTAAATAAAAAACAAGTTAGAAGAATAGTTTGGCTATATATTTGTTTAAGCATGTATACGTATCTGAGGTTAACTATTTAAAAATGATAAATATGCCCATTATTTTATTGTCCTACATATTGTTTTATTTCCTTTCCATTTCCATGTATTATTCATAAGGAATAAGGGCATACTATTCATACATCTTAATTTCTCTGTCAGTGACACAAATTTAATAAATCACAGCACGAGACAACATAAATATATTTTTAACCACTGAAGTGAACTGGAAGTCTATATACTTTGAAATAAAACTGTCAAACGCCACATTTGCTTTACTGAGGTTTCAAAAACACATTTAGGAAAAGCAATGAAGTGTGTTGATTTGATCTGTATTTAGTCGGTGCCAATTCTATGACCTGTATTAACAAGAAATTATAAACAGGGATCAACAGATCTCTTCATTAATGGTGCTTGTGTCACCTTTCTTTGGAGGATCATGACCATTCCAACATCTAGTAAATTACTTCTGAAGTATCAAGAGAACAGGAAATTCAATCTTATCTAACAATGAATAACTGCAAATTCCAAAAAAAGCAACTTATATCAATTAACCTCGGCAATTTTATTACCATTCATAGATTTTAAATCTCTTTTTCACATATTTTCTGTCCTCATATCATATATCAAAACACTTCCCAGCAAGTTCATCTCCATGATTTAACTTCATACTAGTTTATGCCTCATTGTGTATTCTGTAGCTGTTTATATCATACTCGTTCATCAGCATCATTATTATGCATAAGGCTAAATTAGTTACAGATCAGCATACTCTTATGACAAGGGTATTCAGATCAAATGAACACAAATAATGGCTTTGTGTATATACATATATATATATTCTCAAAGTACTTCAATTTAATAGTAAATGTTATATGAGTAGGTTCCATTGAACTGAAGCTGCTTACCTACTTAAGTTTAAGCATGTCTTAATACTTGCAAGATCTGATCTTTAGCAGATTTTTTAGAAAGAAGATTTCTTAGATCTTTAGAAGATTTCTTTGGCTAACAGTATACTAACTGTATATTAAGAAGATCCCTTGTTTTTGTCCCTGAAACAAAAAAAACTGTGACCTGTCATAGTTTTCTAGTTTGTAAATGATAATTATTTCAGTTATTTGATACTTGGAGATAAAAGAAGTAATGAAGCCCTATATCCCTCTGATATTCTCAGAATACTATTGGCATATGCAATGGGTGTTTTAGAAGAGTTTAACATAAAAGCAAAAGTTTTGCTTCAGGATTTATAGTATCACGTGAATTTTAAAAGATGTAATCCTGTAAAAAATTTTCATCCATAAGGACTCAAGACAAATTTTGCCTAAAGAAAAAGAAATCTGGAATCTCTTTATTGAAGTCAATGGATATGTTCCAGATTTAAAGGGCTGCAAGTAAGAGTAGAGTTTGGCTTCACATTTTAGTTGCAAGCAGAAATTTTTAATAGTAGGTTATTCGGCAAATTATTTTTATATAGTTTTCCTCTGGAAGGAAATATCTATAGTTGTTCTGCTTTCATCATGGTTATTTATTCCAACCCTTGAAAAATGAGGCTGATGGTTTTGCCACATAGGGTGAACACAAGACTGAGTCATGGTTATGGTATGCTGGGTGTGGCTACAAAAGAAAGAAATATTCCTTACCTTGACAATATTTGTTTTTTGGGGGGGAGGTGAGGATGGTGCAAATATGGGTGATTTTATCAGTGAGTGGGTGTGTTCCCAGCAAATTAGCTGAGTATGCCAGCTGAGTAGGGTTCTCTACAAACTTTTGGTACCAAAACATAGTAGCAAAGACAACAAATAGTCTAATAAGGAATCACAGGAAATCTTGAAGTTACAGGAAAACCCTTTACACTAAGTTTGAAAGTGCCTAAAGCATCTGAGGGAGGAATGCAGTTTTCATCAAAAAAAACTTTCAACAAAAGTTTTTCCAAATTCCTGCTATTGGGTGCAAGGACAGGTGGATCACACACTGTTTCAGTATTTGTCCATCTATAACTTCCAGATTATGCACTAAAATCCAGTGCAGTTCAGCAGCTATATGGATTAAACATAAGTCTCAATATCACATGTAAAATGTTAGAGCACAGCATTTTTCTTGTTGTCTCTGGTCCTCAACAGCCTGTTGCTTTTCCTCCTGGAATCCACTGGCCCATGTTTTTATCAAGTCTTCCCCTTCCACTTCAACCTCCCTCCTCCCTGATTTCCACAGCTTGCGCTCTCTGTGACCACAGACACACTGCTGTCAGTACCTACCCCCTCCTTTCACTGTGCAGAAGTTACCTGAATGTGTGGGTAATGTGAGCACTTTTCAGATTTCTGAACTTTAAAAAGGCATGGATAATTAAATGCAAATATTTACTCAGGAAAGTAACACCATTTGCTTGTGCACATGAAGATCAGATTTCCTTCCCTTCTTCAGACTCAATTTCTGCGTGTCAGGTGAGAGCCCCAGGACCTCCCCCAGCATCCATCAGAACTGGGACTGTCAGCTGGACACTGGGCAGTGCCTGGGGGCAGGGAGGCAGCCCAAATCCCAGACCCACAGACATTCACAGCGGCTGCGACAATCGCTCAGGCTGGGCCTGTGACATGCACGAGGGCCGCGTGAAACCACCTTTGCCCACATCACCTGGTGGGATAGGGCTGTGTGCAGTGGCCTGTGAGATCCACAGATATTAAAACATTCTGGAAACACAGCCAGGGGACAGACACTCCCAAAGAGGTCAGAATCATGGTGAGCTGAACTCTCCTCATATTTAGCCCCAGTGTCAGAGGGGCTGAGAAGGGCTGAAGGACCCTGGCCAGATGATGTAAAACACAGCCCTTCACCAGGAAAGCAGCATTGAACAGGGATGGATACTCTCCAAAAGCATATGGAAGCAACAAGATAATTACAAAATGTGTCCCCTACCTTTTTTTTCTTTTCTTTTGTAAGTGTTTGTCCCATTCCTTATGCTTCTCACAACGTCCAGTGGTTGGGCTGGTGATGTGGGAGCCATTTCACACAATCTCCAAGAAGTTCTAGCAGCAGGTAGTCCACATGACGGTGACCTCTTAGGCCTCTGGGTTTGTTTTTGAGTTTTTTTTGTCTAAAAATCACCACTGATCTGTTTAACCTGCCCTAAACTGAAAAATTACTAAGATTACTGAGAAACCAAAAAGTGTTTGATATATCTTGTGCACTAATCTGAACAGTACATTCTGCATCAATCTGCCTTTTCAATATCTGTTTGAAATAAGGAACTACTTAGCAGCCCTTTAAATGTTGTTGCAGGCCTGAAGAAGGCTCCTTCTCTGTGTCAGGGCTCAGTAGATGGCATGTTTCCCAAGATGATACACAGAACATAGGGCAGGTGCTAGAGGTACAGCTTGTTCTTCCAGATCTCAGGGGAGAACAGGAAGCTCTTAAAAGTTTGTCTCACTAACATTTCCCTTATTAACACACTTGCTCTATATTTGTTTTGTATTCACCTCTGCCAGTAAACACCTTTCAGCATGACTTCTAGCAATAAATTATCTGAGGAATCAGGATACTTGGGATGAACTTTAAAGTGGAAGCCTACTTTTTATCGAGTTAACCAAAGATAATTTTCAATCTGTAATGAATGTGTCCCAGAGAAACATCAGCATGCAAGAATTCAGTCCTGATTCTTTTCAGCTGAAATGCTATCATTTAGTTCTCCTGAGAAGATTCTCACTTCCCATATGAGGAAACAAAATGGCACATGCGAGAGAAACTCAGGCTAATATGACTTTGAATGTCTCTTACTTTCTTTAAGCTCTTGTATCCAAAAAAGGCTGCCAGGTCACACAAATCCCTTGGAGCTCTTCCCTAAGAACTCGCCACACATTGCAACAGAACTGCAAATATTCAATACTCTTCTTACTCTTTCTTATCTCTGCTAAGTCTTTTTAAGGACAGACACACACAGACAAAAGACAAAATATTGTCGATGAGTCAATCTGCATACACTGAAAATTTTCTTCTGGAGACCAAAAACTGATTTCCAGGAACCCAGTTCACACACTACTTCAATGGCACATTAAAGAATAAACGATAGCAAGCACCATAATATGTGCTAGGTATTTCACCTATTGTTCAATGAAGGGAACAGGAATTAGTCTGGACAAGTTGATCCCTCTTCTTAAGACTGTGTTTACCTCAAGTTCCATCTGATTTCCTTCCAGACACAAATATCCTTTCTTGTCCCATTTTAGGAGCAGAGTTCTCATTTCATCATTAAAGTGCTACTCAACTCTCTGTTACAAAAAAAAAAAAAAAAAAAAAAAAAAAAACCCTAAGACCTCAGTGATATGTTAATTTTAAAGAGCTGGTAACTAAAAGACTTCTGGTTTCTCCTAGAAAATCATTTTATTTTCTTTTATCTAACTATACTCTTCTTAATAGACCTTATATTAACATTTTTTATGCCAGGCGTTTGCTCCTATACCTATGTTCCTTATGAAAGTGAAGATACTTCAGATCATCTTCAATAGCTGGATTTATTTTTCCTCAGTAAAATGCTGGTAATGGGACAGAGGCTTTGTCTGCAAGGAAAATAATACAGCATATGACAGTAAATGTCATATTAGTATAGCACATATAAAAGCAGGTGCCTTTAAGTTCATAACCCCTAAGGTTGTTCTGCAACAACACTTGAGTTATGCTCTAAATCTTTCATTACTGACAGCCAAAAGTAAATAACCTATTGTAAATTATGTAATTTTCAAAGCCCCTTTACTTTCTCTTTGCAATGTCATAACAAAGCTCATAGCACCTTCTATAGCTGACACCTCAAAATCCTTGTTGGCAAAAATGCTTTGCTGTTCAAAAAAAATGTGCTTGTTATCTATAAATACCAATGAAACCCTGGTTTCCAGTGAACCCATTGTCAGGTCACTCACAGATTAATGGACTTTAAGCCTAGAAGGTACTATTATGATAAATTTTTATGATCAGATACACAAGGCAGAGCAGATCAGCAAGTAAAATGCATTAAGTCAGTAACTTGCTCTTGAACTGAATTATATCAGAGTACAGAAGAATTGAACTTCTGTCAGCTAAATTTTAAGAAAATGGGAGAATGAGCTAAGATTACATGGTGGAAAGAGAGCTTGGAAGAGAGCCTTTACACCTGGGTCCATGGTAATAAAAACTCTAGACTCATTTGGCAAACCAAGTTTAAAGAGAAAAACACTGGTGCTTCTAGAGAAAAACACCTACAGAGCTACACTTTCAGCCTCTGGACTATGCATTCTCACTCAGAGATGTAAATCTCTTAGTTTCACCTGCAGGTGTACACTGGTCATTCTGCAGGATGGCTGTGACTGCTTGAAGAACAAAACTCCAATAATAGTTAGAGATATTCTTCTAACATCCAATCCAAGATTTTTTCAGGATCAGTCTATATGTATTTGTTCTTGTGCCAGCATTGTTCTTTAATTTAAACAGATCTGTTCCCTCATGGTGTTTATCTTTGAGGAGAGTAATCCTAGAGCCTTCCTTTATAAAGTTAAATAAATCACATCCTTCCACTATCTTTCGTTACTTAAGTTCTCCTTTACTGTCGTCACCCATGTAGTCTTCTCTGCAAATAAACTAGTTTCAGTTTAAATTTTTGCATGTCTTTGACTGGAGCTTTAACTATTCCTGGTGGCTGCACCATTGTCCTGCTCACCAGTTCCCCTGGAATTCTTCTGGTGGGGAATATTTCAGTCTCATTTGCCTTTTTTCATGGCTCCTTCTATTGAGCAATTTACACCCATGAGGACCATCAAAAATGCTGTATTGCTCTCTTCCTTAACTACTTACAACTAAGAAGATGCAATCTTATAGCAAATATTTTTGTTATCAGTCCCCAAACCATGTGTTTTCTGAATTAGAACAGATTTGGTTCTGAGCAGATCAAACAGTAGCAAGAGACATGCATGCATGGCTAAGAACAGTTGAAGGCATGGAATGAAATTGCTAAACCCTCTTTTTTAACCACAGCAGGGTTAAGCTTAATGCTTCCTCATACAATAACAAGCATTTAGAAGGAGAGAAAAGCCAAATTTGGCAGCACCCAAGTACAGAAAAATACAAATATTGTAAATAAATGCTCTTTGGGGTTTTTTTGGTAAATTTTTTAAAGTTTGGTATGGTTTTTGCTAAACAACAAAGTACTGAATACAATGAACTTACTAAAAATTCTGCTTGCTTTCATATCTCAGAAATAAGGAAAGAGCAAAAAGAAACACAATTTTTAGTTCCCAAAATTTGAACATATACACTGCAAGCAACAGCTTGTGCAGAAAAGTCCAAGATTAAAGTTGTAAAAAATAATTTCATAACTTCCTGACTATTTGCATCTCCTGCCTCTTAAATGAACTTTCTTTAGTAGCAGAAGGTTTTCTCTACCTACCCTTGTAAGCAATAGCATTTCAGTGAAATGGAAATCTAGGTGCCTATTTCTATAGTGAATGTCCCAATGACCAGAGTCACTCTCCCCCTTCCAGTTTTTAGTGCCTCACTCTTTTCTTTCTGCAGTTTCCATGAGATGGACTGTAACAGGAATAGTTGAGAGCCAGTCCACACCCAGGAAGTTAGAATGCTCTTTTGGGAGGTAAAGGACATTATTTCAAATCCCAAAAATTTCTCATAGAAAATGCCAGACTCTATAATCTATGTCTGATTATCCCAACCTCCTGGCGAAAGAAAAGATGACCTCCCACTGGATTTGTGAATACACTCCCTCCTTTTGCTTTTCTGACAAAACCTGGAAAGCATTCCTTTTGAGCAAAGAGGTTTGCTAAGAAGTGGGAAATGAAAGTAAGGACCAAGCTTATTTCAGTATAACAAACAAAAAAACATATCCATTTAATAGAAAATATGTTTTTCTTTTAATTGTCTGGTTGAGCAGCCAAAACAGAGAACTTATTTTTTGCTCCTTTTCCATATCTTAGTCATTGCAATGTCCTGCAGCTGCATATTTTGACACTTTGACAGATGCTTCCAGATCTGCCCAATGGCCGAGGAATGACTCTCTTACTTGGAAGCACTATCTGAGGCATGGGAACACATAATGCTTTTTAAAGGGGAACTGAACGGAGCTTTGCCTTACTTTTTAGATCATTAAGT